>OY804607.1:7378703-7675608 GCA_963680895.1 Fragum sueziense
CCACCATATTTTGAAGCCCGTAAAAAAGATGTTTTTGCAATGATTAGACAACTAGGATTACCTACTTGGTTTACATCTCTTTCGTCGGCAGATACCAGATGGCATGATCTACTAAATATGCTCTCTCAGATAAATGATGGAAAAACAATGTCTGTGGAAGAATTGGATAACTTGACTTGGATTGATAAAACAAAACTTGTGCAAAAAGATCCAGTTACATGTGTAAGGTATTTTGACAACCGAGTACAAGAATTCATAAACACTGTACTTAAAAGTCCCCATGACCCATTAGGAAAAATAATAGATTACTTTTATCGTGTTGAATTCCAACAAAGAGGTTCACCTCACATCCACATGTTAATATGGATTGAAAAGGCTCCTAGATATCATGAAAGTTCATTAGATGAAGTAACATCCTTCATAGATAAGTATGTATCTTGTGAGAAAAATCCAGATCAACAACTTGTAGAACTACAGATACATAAACATTCCAAGTCTTGTAGAAAGAAACAGAAATCTATTTGTAGATTTGGTTTTCCCATTCCTCCAATGAAAAGCACAACTATATTGGAACCGTTAAATGACTGTAAAGAAAAGCAAAATTACAAAGATTTATTTGTCAAAATACAAAAGAAATTGGATGAGTTGAAGGAAACAAATATTACGGTAGATGATTTCCTTACTGAGATCAAAGTAAGCAAGGATGATTACATCAAAGCAGTCCAAAGCTCATTGAGTGGTCCAAAGGTTTTTCTGAAAAGAAAATTAAGTGAGGTTAGAATTAATGCATACATGAAACCTATTCTAAACGCTTGGGGTGCAAACCATGACTTACAATTTGTATTGGATCCATATGCATGTGCTGTATATATAGTTTCATATATTAGTAAAGCACAGAGAGGAATGAGTATTCTTATGAATGAGGCATGTAAAGAAGCTAGAAGAGGAAATATGGATCTCCGACAACAGGTTAGACATATTGGAAATAAATTCTTGAATAGTGTTGAGGTTAGTGCCCAGGAAGCCTGCTACTTACTTTTACAACAGCCATTGACAAAAGCCTCAAGGGATGTTGTTTTCATTAACACTTCTTTGCCTGAAGAGAGAACATTCCTACTTAAGTCTAAGGAATCTCTTGAAAAATTATCTTCAAATTCTACAGATATTGAAGCAGATAATACCATTAAAAGATATTCTAAAAGACCAAAACAACTTGAAAATTGGTGTTTAGCAGACTATGTGTCCCAGCTTGATATCAAATACAACACTGACAAAGGCACTGCAAGAAATTCAGGTGAAAACATTTCTGAAACATTAAATGAAGAAACCAATGAAGGTGAAAACAATGAAAACATGGATACATATTGTAACGAGGATGAGGTGCTTGACTCAGACACAAATGACTATAATTCAAGTGAGGATAGACAATATTCTATTCCTGGGGGTCGAATTGTTCTCAAAAATGGAATTGTTATAAGTGAAAGGAAACAAAGAAAAGTCATAAGATATGTAAGATTTTCGAAAAAAATTGACATCGAACAGTTCTGTAGAGAAAGATTGCTTCTATTTACTTCATGGAGAGATGAAAGTATTGATTTGAAACAAGGTCATGACTCTTACCTATCAAGGTACAGATCCATTAAAAATTTCATAGAGCACAAAGCCTTGCAGTATGAAAAGAATGCTGATGAACTAGATGATGCAATGGAGCGTGCTCACAATGAGGAAGATTTTGATGATGTTGCCCCAGGCACAGAGCAGTCTGAGCAGGATGACTCAAATATTGGTGCAAAAGAAAGTGAAAGTTTCATATTCTTTGATCCTGATAGACCTGAAAATCAGAGACAAGGTGATATTGCTGGAGATGTTGGTTTAAGTGTTGCTTCTGTAGATATTAGTGTACGCAGGAAAACAATGTCAGACATAGATTACAGGCAATTGATAAAATCATTGAATACGAAACAGAGAGAATTTTTTATTCATGTTTTCCAATCTGTTAAGCGTGATGAACAAAAGTTGAAAGTTTTTTTAACTGGTGGTGCAGGCGTTGGAAAATCTGTTCTTGTAAGTGCATTGTTTGAAGCTTTGCAGCGTTACTTGACATCTAATCCTGGTGATAATCCTGAGAACTGTAGAGTTCTTCTCTGTGCACCAACAGGTAAAGCTGCTTTTCATATAAATGGGGTAACATTACATTCAGCTTTCCGCATTCCAGCAAGCCAGGGTTATGATTGTACTCCACTTAATAGTGACACTTTAAACACCCTTCGAACAAAATATAAAGACTTGTCTGTTGTTATGATTGATGAAGTGTCCATGGTTGGAAATAACATGCTTAAACTCATAAATGAAAGATTAAAACAAATAAAGGGCAGTAATGTTCCATTTGGTGGCTTGCATATGATATTCATTGGAGACCTTTTCCAGTTGAAACCAGTGATGGATGGTTGGATATTTGAGAATTTGAAAACAAATTTTGGACCTTTAGCTACAAACTTATGGCAGGATTTTATTGTAATGCATGAATTGGATGAGATCATGAGGCAAAAGGAAGACAAGCAATTTGCTGAACTTTTGAACAGATTACGAGAAGGAAATCATACACAAGTTGACATTGAAAATCTAAAAAAGAGATTGACTGATACTGCTAGTACAGACTATCCACAAAATACAACACATTTATTCAATACCAATGAGAAAGTGAACAATTTCAATGTCAGGAGCTTTCTTAATAATACTAATGAAAAAGTAAACATTCCTGCTCTTGATCATGTATTAGGAGATGACAATGTGACAGTTAAACAACAACTAATATCAAAGTTGCCACATGATTCCACACACACTGCAGGGCTTAGTCAGATGGTAGGAATAGCTATTGGAATGATTTATGACCTATGTCTTAACCTTGATGTAGATGATGGATTAGTAAATGGGTCTTCTTGTATGATAAATAAAATTGAATACAGACAGAAAAATACTACTAGACCAAGTATTGTGTGGGTTTCTTTCAATGATGATAAAATCGGAACATCATGGCGTTCAAAGTACAGACATTTGTATCATAGTGCTATTAATCCATTATGGACACCTATCTTTGATTCAAAGAGGAACTTTGTGTATTTGAGAAAAACTTTTGTGAGAATACAAATCCCTCTGCGCCAGTCAACAGCAAAAACTGTACATAAATCTCAAGGAGACACGTTGAGTCAGGTTGTAATAGATATGGATGGAAAACGTGTATTTTCCCATGCCCATTATGTCGCAATAAGTAGATCAAGATCCCTGAAAGGCCTTTACATTCTAAACTTGAATGAAAGCAAGATTTCTGTGTCAACTAAAGTTCAAGAAGAAATGATACGTTTAAGAGAATCACAGAAATTGAAACTATGTTACACTCCAGTTTACATGACTAGTGACACTCATTTCACATGCCTTTTCAACAATATGCAGTCTTACAGAAGCCATAAGGATGAATTGTTTTCAGATCCCAATGTCAAAGCTGCAGATTGTTTATGCTTATTAGAAACATGGTTAACTGCAGATGATTCCATCGATTTAGTGCAGAGAACTGGATATCAAATTGTTAGAGCAGATGGGAAACAAGTAAGCAATGCTCGTCCTCACAGAGGAATTATCGTTTATGTGCGGGACAACATTCATATTTCTCATAGCTTTTCTGTGGTAAAGAAAAACATAGAAATGATTGTTGTAGAACTCTTGGTGCAAGATAAAGAAATAGTCATTGCAACATTGTACAACTCTCCTAAATCTTCGGTGACTGACCTGAAGAAATTTCTAACTGAAAATTTAAAGCATTTCAAAGGGAAGCACCTCATTATTCAAGGTGATATCAACATTGATTTATTGGATATGAATACAACTATCCAGAGGTTTATGCAGGATTTCTTCAACTGCAGTCAACAAGTGTCAAAAACAACCCATTATTCTGGCTCCTTAATTGATCATATTTACAGTAATATACCACTGATTCTCACTGATGTCATAGAATGTGTCTGGTCTGATCATTCGATGGTGTATTCTGCTGTGCCAAATCACAGTGTCAATCTTTCATAAAGTTTAAAAAAAAAATCATTAATATTGAGTTGTGTGAAGCTAATGACAAGTTTACATATTATTTTGAATGAAAGAGGTCAGTTTGAAATCTCACCCGTCATTGTTTTTTGCTTTGTCTGCTATTTCAGCAGACAAAGCTGGTGGTTCATATAGGTATGGGTGGCCACTATAGGTGCAGAAAGGTGGACACAAAGATATGTGACCTGTCACACTGAAAGGGACCTTCTGGTTTTTCCATTTAACCAAATCTTGAGATACATGAGATTCAGCAGATATCAACCAGATGTCATATTTGGAATTTTATTGAACATGTAAAACAAACAAGGAAACGAAATATATATATATCCAAGAAATTGCCTTAGAATGAAAAAAATTGATCCTAGTTAGTTTGCACAGACTGGCTAGGTTTGATATTTTTCACACTTTCCATAAGGTACTGTTAAGCTTGGCGGGTCACATAATTATGATCAAGCGATATAACATTCTTTTCTTATTTTTTTTCCTTCATGTTCAACACATATTTCAGCATCTAATAAGAAAGAGAGAAATTTCTACTGTAAGCCTTGTCATATGCTGAACTGTGTGGCAGAAGATTAACATAACGATCAGCCTGCAGTCACATGTTGACTGATCATTTTACACCTTTAACCCATTACCATACAGTGATTCCTTTTGACTCCCCAGAAGATAATGTCCATGGAAAACCATGTGGAAAATGAAGAAATTGCTTGTGAAAACCAAATTCTTCATTTCCCACAATGTTTTCTACATAAGATGACCAAACATGTAAGATTCATTCATTTTAAATTGTCATCTGCAACATTTTTGAATTTGGACTAAGTTAAATTTTTTAGATTTACACTGAGGAAATACTATTGTTTGTCGGAAATTATGTCACTGTTTAATTAATAGAATTGATTCCTATTTGTTACTTTCTGTTACACATGAACTTGCTACTTTACATTAATTCAACTGTACCTTTTTACTCACATTACTATTCCATTCTGCATAATTTTTCTGAAGGCAGTGCAGAGCTTAGCAAATGGTTCATCACGTATAAAAACAAGTTAAATGAGATTTGTAGATTAACATCTCATATATATTTATTGCAGTATGTTCTTTAAATTTCGAAATGTGTTCACACTAACTTACACAAATTTTGTATTTCACATCAACCTCAGTATTGAGAAGAAAACTCATCAAAAAATTAATGACCTGTAGGGTGAAAAATTATGCACAATGGTAAGATTATTGTGACAAATAGAGCAAATATTTATATTTTTATACGCCTGAAGGTTCATATTGTTATGGCCCCGGTCGTCTGTCTGTCCGTCAGTCTGTCCGTTAGCAATTTCTTGTGTGCGCAACTTCTCCTACAGTTTTGATTGGAATTTAATCAAACTTGCCACAATGATTCTCCATTGTGTCTATTTGTGCACATCGCTTACGGAATTCAGATAACCTGTTTCGTTTTTGAATTATCTGCCCTTGAATTGAAAAAATGGCAAATTTTACAAACAAGCCCCTCTCGGGTGTATATGCGCCACTCTGCGGAGCTCTTGTTCCTATTTTGATTATACTTGTTCTAAGCTCAGTAAAGCACTGTCTTACTTTTGTTAAAACTGCTGATCTACTGAAAAAGTTCATGTACCATTCATTGTTTGATTCAAAATATTAGTTTAGTGTTTTATGCGAGTTTTAGAATAAATCTCTGAAATGATTAGAAAATCAAAACAAAGACTAGTACTGATCCAAAAGGAGAATATATTTCAAAGATACTTAATGAATATATATAGCAATGTCATAGATTAACAAATAGACTTTGTTAGAAGTGGAAATGGTGCTTTGCACAAAGAATATCACAATAACCACATTTATATATAAATCATATGAAAGTCATGACAGATGATAGCAAGGGAAAGAGAGAAAAACAAACTATTTATTATATGTTACTCAAATAACAAGAGGACTGATATCATTATGACAGTCAAATATTCATATAAAGGGATTAATGCAACATCATTGTAAATGTGTATGTATTTAAATTTAATTATAATAGTTTAGAAATAATCACTTAAGTATGTTTTTGTATGGCATAGAACAATTCTTTCATATAATAGATGGAAAGGCATTTTAATATATAGCTGTACAATCTGCAAAACTTTGTTTTATCATTGGAATAAAAGCTTACAGGTCTAAAACTCATATATGTACATTTATAGTGAAGATGTCACTCATAACAGATCAAGACAATCCAGAAAGGCTTGTCGGTCTGTAAAGGGTAGAATGATGATCAAAACACATGAAATATGATCATATTCTATTTTAAACAATGGGGTCCTGCTTGACATGGTAGCTTGAATGCCAAACTCATTTCTTGTGAGAAGTTGCGGGTGATGTGATTGGATTACATTCAAGCTGCCATCCATGTGGGTATGGCCTTTGGCAAGTCATTTCAGAGCCCCAGCCTAGTTATAGAGAACATTGTTGACAAAAATTAAGTTGTCCTGGGTTAATATCAGCAGATATTAGCAATATGCTTTTTGAATTTAGATGTTATACAAAGGTTTGAATAACAGATAATGTTGAGATGAATTAACATTTTACTTTTGTCAAAAACATGAATAAGCTGTAATGAAACTTAACGCTTTCCCAAATAAGAGCTTGTTCATGACGTCCCTAATTTAAGAGGCTTCTGTAAACATTGAGTGCTGATAATCAGCATTTTCTTCTTTTGCTTCATTTTTTTCATAAATTTATTCATTTATTTTTATTTTGCTATATTGTGCAAAACCTGTTTTCATCACCTTCCATTTTGTCTTCTGGTGCAGCTTTTAAATTGGAAGTCTAAAACAATGCCATTTGGGAAAGGGTTAATTGAAAATTTTAAGTAATACATGTACATGCATAATATGAATTCTGCAAGTTGTTTATTTAACAACTTTTATGTAATGAAAATATGTATTGATTGTATGCTATTGTAAACAACAATTTCAATTACTTAAACATTCTTTAATAAAACTTCATTATTTACAGAAACACTTGTGTTTGAGTTTTATTTATACTACCAAATCAAGTTAAACATAAAAACCACTGGTGGTGAACTCGGCCAAAGCAAGGGACATTTTTCGCTACCACAAGGTACAGATATTTCAGTTAAATGTGAGTTTAAAGATCTGATTGGATAGTTTTTCTAATAACAATGAATTTGTTCTAAAAATAGACCGGATGTAGCAATTTGTATAGACAAACCGTCTGTGTTGTTATAAAATCTCGTAACTACAGCTTAATCCAAGCCGTAGTTACAATATTTAAAACAACACAGACGAAATACTATGATCGCGAAAAAATGTCCAACGCTTTGGCCGAGTTCACCACCAGTGAAAACTATCTGGCAAGGTCATATAAATCAAAATTGTGCATTTTACGGCAATTTAAAGAGAGAGATGAAAAAGATCATATCCATGATAATTTTGTGTTGTGTGGAAATCTAAGATGGAAAACCCTACGATACAGAATTTCCAGCCAAATTCTGCCTTATTTCCATAAAACTAAAGCCTTGGCATCATTAGTATCATTTACACCTGTTTTCAGCTCTCCTGAGCACAAGGTGCTATTATATGAGCTTTAATGATCGTCCATCGTCCAGCATCTATCTGTTGCGGGACTTAACCCATTACTACACATTGACTCCCTAAAAGATAACAGCTTTGAAAAACAGTGCGGAAAATGAAGAAATTGCATGTGACAAGCAATTTCTTCATTTCCCACAATGTTTTCTATGCCAAAACACCAAAATATTTTAAATTTCATTCACTTGAAATTGTCGTCTGCAATATCTTTGAATTTGGAAAAGCCCCAAATTTTGCCATTTTGGTAATGGGTCAAAAAATATATTGGAATTTCATCTTTAACTAAGTTTCACTGAAAAAGATATGGCAGGTTGGATCTGAGTACAATAATACACAGAAAATATTGAGGCAAAAGGAGAAAGTGCTGATTATCAGCATTTTCTTCTATTGCCTAAATGTTTTCTCAAGCCTATTCTATCGGGGACATCAAAACCAGCCCTGCGTCCAGTAAGACAAAACGTTTTGTCTACTGAACGCAGCCCAGGTCTTGTTTCAGTTTGGAAAAGGGTTAAGCTGCGGTTACAAGGTTTGGTTGAAATACAGGGATATACATATTGTCGCTTTTCTGCAAAAACCTTGTATCTGCAGCTTGTTTTAAGCTGCAGATACATGTTTTTGGCAGAAAAGCAGCGATATATAACTTTTCCTATTTACAAACAATACTTATTACCACTGAGAAATAAGGTTTCTCAAGGTAAAGTCTATTCTGGAATCAGCTTTCCTGTCAAATTTCCTTATGAAAATCTATACTTGAACCGTCTCATTGATTGAAATACTGAGCCAGTGGAGCGATACAGGCCCTCTTGGGCCTCTTGTTTCTTTAGGCGGTTTACATCTGCCCGACTCCGTCGCCGGTCGCACGTTTGTCAGTTGGTGGTGGATATTTTGTATTATTATTGTCGGTACATACAGCGGTAATTTGATAGACGTCCTCAACGTAACAATTGAGGAACTACATTTTGTATGGATATATTGTTTGTTATTTTCAATTCCATTAAGGTGTTCCCCATTCCAGCTATTACAGGCAGCATAAACAAAGCCCAGTCTGCACTTAAGTGCAGTCTGGGCTTTGTTTTTGCTTCCTCCGTATTCTTCAAGAAAATATGGTGCTTTCATCTATTCATAGGTAATTGGTAATTAATTCATAGGTAATTCATAGGTAATTCATATGTAATTGTGTACTTTTATCTTCAGGCGGTATCCATCTCCCCGACTCCGTCGCCGGTCGCACGTTTGTCAGCTGGTGGTGGATATTTTGTATCATTATAGTCGGTACATACAGCGGTAATTTGATAGCCTTCCTCACCGTTACGATTGAGAAACTACCTTTTGATTCACTTGAAGGACTCGTAGAACATAAGGGGACATACAAGTGGGGAACACTTGGTGGATCGTCATGGGAAAATGTCCTACTGGTATGTCTAATTATGCCCCCGATAGGGAGGCATCATAAATTTGACTTGTCTGTCCGTCCGTCCGTCTGTCCGTCCGTCTGTCTGTCCGTCTGTCTGTCCGTCCGTCCGTCATTCCGTCCAAAAACTTTAACATTGGCCATAACTTCCTTATTACTTAACATATTCGCTTCATACTTTACCACAACATTCCTTGGTACATTACCTTTCTGCAGGCACATACTTTGGTGACCTTGACCCCTGGATGACCTTGACCTTGAACATAGATTGGCCATAATTTAAAATCAAAGCGGTGTCGGGGGCATTGTCATCTTACAGTGACAGCTCTTGTTTTTAATGATGTCTATCTATTTCATCCATTATGACATTCCTCAAAGTCATTCATTAATCCTTATAAAACCTTGACATGAAAACTTAACATAAAAAACTTAACATGAAAACATACATTACCATTTCAGGGGCATTCATGTTTAACATACTCATCTTCTTCTTGTCATTTCTTTTGCAAACAAATATGTTCAGAAGAGTTACTTTATAGTGTATGTTTAGTGTAACAGCTAGTGTTTAAACACTTTTTGAGCGATTATCTCTACATGTATGTCTGACTCATGACTTGGCTTTTGATTAATGCATACCAGTAATAATTATCTATTTGGACTCTTAAACGATATTATACTGTTACCGCATGTTGGTTTGAGAATTTTACACACATGCATGGTACAATAATTGTGGTACTACATTTTTTCAGACCTCACCATCACCCACGTTCCGTAAGATACGTGACGGTATCAGTTAATTTAACTGAGCTGTTGCTGATTATTCCACCTCTAACCACGTCGGAATATTTCGAACGACGCCGTAATCATTCAGCGATGGAACGTTCCACCGCCGAATGCTTACCACGTCGCCCGAATAGGTTCGAATGCATATCGAATATTACCACATAACACGAAAAATTTCGACGTCCCGTGAACCTTATTAGGGGTGTACTTCCTTAAGCACATAAATGTGTATGAAACGTGTATTTTCAGACGTCACCGTCACCTACATTCCGTAAGATTGGTGACGGTATACGAGAGTTTAACAGATCTGATCCTTCTGTACTAGAGATCAGTGCACAACAACATATCAACAAGGTGATCAGGGGTGGATATGCTTGGATAGGTGAGTCGCTATAATTTTAGTTGCATGTATTCTTGCCAGGTTACATTGAGAGTTTTCACGACCGAGGAAAAAAAATAACGAAATGAACATCTAAAACAAGATGAGATATATATATTCCTTACTTATCACAATAATCTTCCAAAACGGCTAAAAATCCCAAAATTTGATGAATTTGAAGCATGTTGTCAATTTTGTAAGGTGCCTGTCATTTTTAATGGCTTATGGCATACTTTTTGCCTAATGCCCTTCAATAAAGTTTTTGAGTTTTTTGCTGTTTTTTTTTACTTTAAATTTAATCGCATGCCGCATGTCGGCAGTCATCCAATCAGAAGCCAGATATTCAAATTAGAGTGATTTAATTTGATAACTGACATCATGTGATTCAAAATGTCTTAGTATCATTTGGAACACCTCTGATAATTCCATCGAAGATCGAATCATCGACTCGGAAGTATGTGTATGAAGAAATATTTTTTTAAAAAATCGCATTTCTTAGCCGGAAGTAGTTACGCTTTACGTAGTTTTCGAGGTCATCCAAATGAACAACCATGGCAACTTGCGGGACTTGCAGGCTGTAATCATTCTAAAAAGAGAGGACACTGAAACTGCAAAAATGTGTTATAGTATCATTGTTGCTTCATTGTTGATATTAGTTACAGGCGAACGTATTGTGTTGTTGTTCTATTCTAAATCTATCCATAGTCTGAAAATAGATCCACGACTTACATCCAAGGTATGATTCGACAGAATTGTCCGTGGTTTTCCAAACGGTCTTAGTATCTGAGTGCTAGCATTCAAACTGGGGAACCCTGTGGTCAAAACCACATGATTGTATCTATTCAATAGCAATGAATTTTGTGCTAAAAATTGACTGTGTTTATCATTATGTTTTGATAAACCGTCGGTGTTGTTATCAAATCTCGTAACTAGGGCTTGAACCAAGCCGTAGTTACGAGAATTTATAACAACGCCTACGAAATACTGGTGTTTGTCAGAAATAACGTCACTGTTAACTGGATAAAAATTATTTCCTGTGATATTACCTTTTCAGGTGACAAAACGTTTATAGAGCACGAGATGGCACGAGAATGTAACAATTTGGCTACCATAAAGGAGGAATTCCTACCTTTGATATATGCGTTTGGTTTCACCAAGAATTCACCACATACAACGTTGTTTTCAAGCCAGTAAGTTGCCATTAACCCTTTCCAAAACAAGACCTGGTTTTGATGTCCCTTATCAAAGTCGTTTGGGAAAACATTGAGATAAAAGAATAAAATATAATAAGAATTTTCTACTTTTTCCTTAATATTTCATATGCTATATTGTACCGAAATTAAATCTTTTAATATCAACATTGAATTTGTCATTAACAGCTTTCAAATATGATAACCCTAAAGAATGGTCGGTTTAAACATTATGAAAAAAGGTTAAAACAAATACTATGTACATGTAATATGCAATTGTAGACTGTTCTAGGCGCAATATGCGAAATAATATCTAAGCTGCAGATACGAGGTTTTCGTTGAAAGGCGATAATATTTAAACTTTTCAGAATGATGAAAATACACGAAGGTGGATTACTTCACATTTGGAAAAGAAAATGGTGGCCTAAGGGTGCGTTTTGTAAAAGTGACATATTGACTGAAGCAAAGCCTATAAGCCTTATGGACGTCCAAAGTGCATTTTACGTGTGCGCCGTAGGGATATTTCTTAGTGGTATTGCTTTTTGTATTGAGTGTTTATGTTTTTATCTCAGAAAAGGAAAACGGCGAAAAAGATCGGAAAATGTAAACTTTATCCGATCTACAAGCAGGGACTGTGTAAATCATGTGAATAGTGTAAACTGATGTGGAATTATATATTACTTTCCGTTATCGTTTTATTCCGTACCCGCAGAACACATCCGGTAATCCGAGTCTTCTCTGATGAAAATTGAACAAGCGACATAACTTGTTTCGGAATTTTCTTTTGTTTTTTAATGGGACAGCGCTCTGATGTAAAAAGCGACATCCAAATATCAAAGAGCGAATTTTCATCAGAGAAGACTCGGACTAACTTCCGGTGGCAAACAATGGGTTTATGGGAAATTTAACATTGTGTTAGATCTATAGGAAATCGAAATGGTTTTAAAATGCATCGTTTATCAATGCAAGAATCGGAAGATAAATGACGGAAGTAAAGAGAATCTTCACTTTTTTCCGATTTCCACAAGATCAACGCAAGCACAGAGCATGGATAAAGGCAGTGAAAAGGGATGACTTTCGCCTTTTGCCTCTAAGGACGACTCCCGATGGCTGTCGTGTGTGGGGGTCTTAGTGGAAATGAGCTAATTATTACTTAAATTGTGTAAATTTTTAGCGAGCCGGGACTTTATGTCCGGGGAGCTAATGTCACAGCCCTAGTGTCGGCGTCGCGTCCCGTCCCGTCCCGTCTTCACTTGGAAAACTTTAACCTGGTAAATATCTCGGGCACTATTAGAGGTACAGCCTTGATATTTCACACATAGATAGTTCTCGACAATACCTTTCATTTGGAACCATGACCTTTGACATATTGACCTTGGAGTTTGACCTACTTTTCAAAAACTTTAACCTGGCCTATATCTCAGCTATTTTTACAGATACAGCCTTGATACTTCACACATTGATACTTCTCAGCAAGACCTTTTATTTGAGGCCATGACTTTTGATCTAGTGACCTTGACCTTGGAGTTTGACCTACTTTTCAAAAACTTTAACCTGGCCTATATCTCATGCACTATTATAGATAGAGCCTTGATATTTCACATATGGATACTTCATGCTATGACCTTGACCTTGAGATCATGACCTTTGATCCAATGACCTTGACCTTTGATCCTGGACTCTTTTATTTTGTGACAAGCTCTCGTATAGGTGAGCTACGTTGTCCGCGGACAACTCTTGTTGTCTTTTTAGAATACCCGTATTGTGGCCATTTTGAGATTCTGTTTCAAACGGGTACATTACTGTTTCAATTTCACCTGCAACATCGCCGTTATATCGGAAATTGATGATGCTATCCTAGTTATCAGGATTTCGAACGCGAACGATTAATGCGAAGTGGCCCAAACTGTTTGGCTGGTAATGATGGGTAATTGCCTTAAAAACTTTGAAAAAACCCTTACACTGACAAAAACGGTTATGTTTATGAAATTGTTTGTTAATGTGTTTCAACTTAAAATGTAAATAAATTGTATATATGATATTATTGTTAGTTTTGTGTCGAGTTAAAACCGCACAAGCGATATTTACCGAAAAAAGTTTTGGGTGATGCGTAAAGTCTAGAAAATCATGTAGGGGCCTACATTGGTAAATGTGCTCAGACCTACTTGATACTCCGTACTAAAAAGGCTTCTCCATTACCTACAAGAAATAAGGGACGAATCATGAATATTCACCAGTCTGTACCCACCGTTATGAATAATCAGATGCGCGTTTTTAGAGCGAGATTTCTTACAATATCTTGAGATTTCTTAAGTTTTTTTTAAGGATAAAGCGTTCTTTAGAGCAAGATTTTTAAGACGATCAAATGAAGGCGGTGCCATTTCCCTATTCATCGTGCGGAACCCCTCGGTTAACTTTGAAGAAACAATATAAGAGAGAATTGACCGAGTTGTTCCGAATGATCCATGGTACCATGGTAATGCTCGATACTTCATACAAATGACGTCATCATGACGTCATTTGTATGAGGTATGGAGCATTTGGAACACCTCGCTCAGAATTTAGGTCTTGAAAACGCTTTATCTAAAACATCTTAAGAAATCTTAATAAATCTAGCACTAAAGAACGCGCCTCTGGTTTCATCGTGGTCTTGATTAAAAGCCTGTCATAATAACGGCGGGGAATCTTTTTTGAAATTGAACGAATGTACCACAATAAAACATTTATCGGTAATCGAAAACGCTGTTCCACCTCGATATTAAATGCAGTGTAACAATTACTAGGCTCCACCCTGACTACCGAAAAGGCAGGCAAAATAATTTGTTTCGATACATAATTCTACATCAAATGCTGTTTTTCGTTGTCTGTCGTTCAAAATGACTTAACCACAGCTAATTTAGGTTGTACTCCCTGCCTACCGAAAAGGCAAGTAGAATAATTTGTCGCAATACAGAATTCTACATCAAATGCAATTTATCGTTGTCTATCGTTCAAAATCAGTGTTGGTAATCACGTGATTTAAGTTTGGATTCATCACACGGCAAAATGGCGACTATCGGGTTAATTTGGCAGTAATTCTGAAGGTAAGCGGATATTTCTTGATCTGTAGGCAATGCCATCCAGAAAGTTATACCCCATGTCCTGGCCCACAAAATTTCTGACCTAATGGTACCAAGATATTATCGCAAAGATCCGTACTTTCAGCAAACACTCTGTCATAAAATTTCTATCGACGAGAATCCAAACTAAAAATATGCGAATACTGTTCACGGACGAGTGGTAATTTTGGCGATTTTGAGGCCATGCTATGACTTCTGTGCAAAAATCGGTCTTCAAATCAAATGTAGATAGTCTCGGTAACCCAAAATATCCTTGTTATTTACTTACCTCCACCAAACTTGTGAAGAATTAAACATTTTAAAAAAGAATACCTCACACGGACAAAGAAAAACGAATTCAATTCACGGACAATCTATCGTGATTGGATAGCACTCACGGATTGGGGCTTGTCGTGAACACGAGGATCGTGGTAAATTGGATTCAAACCATAAAATACTCACTTTTTTTGTAACAATGATTTAAAGTATGTCTTTACACGCTATGTAATATGTTTTAAAGATCCAATTGTCTTCTCCCCGAAAAAGGAGTTGTTTAAGACAAAACGGTGTAAAAATAGAACATTGAATAATATATTAAAGCCAAATGATAAAACGACGATTGTCAGCATTTTGCTCTTTCCTTCAATACCTTTCCGAATTATTTGTAATTTGTTAGAGAAGGACAAGTCTTGTTTGATAATAGTTTAGTATCTGCGACCTGTAAATCTGAAAGGGAAAATCTTGGAAGTCTGAAAAGTGTCATTATAAGTCAATGTTTGGCAATGAGTATGTTTTTTCACAAATTCGAAAACAGTTTGACCACGAACAGGTCTGAAAATGTCTCATATATTGCATTTTTGAACTTTCTTGGTTGCACCTTTCAGCGTGTGAGATAACACTGTTTTTTTACTTTCAGGTGCAATGTTCACAGACCAACTGCTAAACGTTATACATGTGAGATATGCGGAAACAAGTTTGCAACGAGGGCAGATTTTAGATTTACCAGCACATTTACGAAGGGTGCACGCTGAATGTCCTTTTGTATGCCATACCTGCGATAAGTCATTTGCAACGAAACAAGACCTCCAAGATCACGAAGGAGCGAAAAGACACATTTGCCTGTGTGGGAAGGCCTATCGATACAGGTCGGGCCTAGCGAAACACAATAGACTCCTTTCAATTATCGTTTTAGTCTGTACCCGCAGAACAATTCCGGTAATTCGAGTCTTCTCTGATGAAAATTCGCTTGTTGATATTTGGATGTCGCCATTTACATCGGAGCGCTGTCCCATTCAAAAACAAAAGAAAACACAGCGACATAAATTGTGTCGGAATTTTCATTTGTTCTTAATGGGACAGCGCTCCGATGTAAACAGCGACATCAAATATCAAAGAGCGAATTTTCATCAGAGAAGACTCGGATTAACATCCAGTGGCAAACAATGGGTTTATGGGAAATCAACTGTGTTAGATCTATAGCGAATCGAAATGGTTTTAAACTGCATCGTTTATCAATGCAAGAATCGGAAAAAAAGATAAATGACGGAAGTGAGGAGAATATTCACCTTTTCCGATTTCCACAAGATCAACGCAAGTGTAGAGCATGGATAAATGCAGTGAATAGGGATGAATTTCATCTTTTGTCTCTAAGGACGACTTCCGGTGACTGTTGTGTGTGGAAGTCTTAATGGAAACTTGTCTATTAAGAAACAGTGTTACGATACACATGTACGCACCCACAACAATATTTTTGGGTTGTCCGATTCAAAAGCTGCTGCAGACGAAAGATGCCAATTAATGAGAGCATGATCAGAATACGATACAGAAAGGCAGATATTTGGGCACAATGAGAGTATGCTTGTTATCAGTATTTTTGCTCTTTTTGTCCCAATATTTTTCAATTTCATCTCTGATAAAGACGTGGAAACCAGGTGCTGTTTAAAAAGGGTTTAGATGTGCATTTATATTGTAATTTGTTCGGCCATGTAAATTATTCGGCTGAGAAAATTTCTTTTTGAATAGGGAACGATTTTATCCAGAGTACCGTGATGTAATTTAGGCAAAAATAGTATTTCTGCAGGTATTGATATAAAATCTCGTAACTACGGCTTGATTCAAGCCGTAGTTACGTGATTTTATAAAAACACCGACGGTTTAACAATACACAATAGTGAATTCATTGTCGTCGTTTTTTATAGCTCATTAGACTCTTTCATGCTGCATTTTATAACGTCCCATTTTTACGTTCTTTTATCCCATTTTAGACTGGTTAACTTTTCTGATACTAAGTTGCGTGTAGAAACGAAGACCAAAGAAAGACGAAGTATAGTAGTTTGGACCACACAATAATTTGTCGTTTGGGAAAAGGATTCTAGTCATTTTTTAAATCGAAATCAATATTTATGTTTTCTTTTTAATAAGAAGTCAAGGGAATGTTTTTGGAAGTATGCTATTTGAATAACTGAATATACATGTAGTTACTGCTATAATGTTCGGAATCTGAAAGTAGAGAGGATCATTAGCTGTGAAGTTTCCAAGCAGCTAATGTCGTCTTTCCTTTCAAATATACTTGTCAAAAGTTCTAATGTGCCACTTTAAATTTTATGACAATAACTTTTCAAAAAAAATGCTTTGGCTTGGTAAAAGTGAAGAAATTTTAAAGATCTGGATTCAATCGGGTTAAACGTGTTTTTTTTTATTTCGTAATCAGATTTTTGCATATCACTTTTACAATCAGTAGGCCTACAAATTAAAAATATCACTTTAACTGAAAATAGAACAATACATTGTTTTGCATTGAGAGAAATGAGACAACCGTGATATTCATCATTTTTCTTCATTGTCCGAAATGTATACAGAAACTTTGTTTTAATATGAAATAAGTCGTTTCGGAACTTGATAATTTTAAAGAATGAGAATTCCATAAACGACAAACCTTATAGGTGTAAAAAATAGAATTTTCACCCTTTCAAAATGACAAAATTTCGATAAGCCTTCATTGACAGGAGTTGTAGACAACAAAACAATATTAATAAAAAGTACTCGTACACTGCGTATATTTCATAGCACGTTTTATAATAAGAGAAAAAGATACATATCGTTCTGTTTATATCGGTTATTTTTTTCTTTTGCCTTAATATTTTTCCACTGCTACGGACGTCATAACAAGGTCTCTTTGTTAAGGTTATACATGTATTTGGTTATTAGCATCAATGGAATGACAATGCATCCCTTATGAAATAATACACATGTATCAAAACAACAATAAATTGTGTTTACAATTAAGTATAAACATTTTGCTTCTCAATTTAAAAGTACTTGACCACCACGATCAGCAGCAATAAATGGACTATTCATCGTCCGTGTTCATAATAACAAACACATATTTCCAATTTCACGAAATGACCGATTGAATCCTATTCATGAAATGGATGCAATTTTATTTCAGTATTGTTTCTTGTTTTGTGTGTTTATGTTTATTCCTTATTTCAACAAATTGGAACTAATAAATCTTTTAAAAAATAAATGACGCATTTTGTTCACTTTAGAGGAGTCCATACTTGATATTTCATGCATGAGATCAACATGTGGACAGACAGAATTGCATTAAATTTTAGTGCTAATTTTCACTATCTATTATGGTCCATTTCATATTTACGTTACTATAAAAAGAAAGTGAGGGTAGATAAAGTCAGACAACGACTTCATTTTAAAACGGCCATTTGAGCTTCAATTGAATTTTCATTGGACAGATAAATTTTCTTTGCACAGATTTAATCTACCGATTTATGTTTTACCTGTTTTTATGTTCGTCAACCTAGCATGGGCCCCTTTAACTTTTATAATGAAGGAATGAAGGAATGAAAATCACGATAAAGATTCTTTGAAGGACAGAGAATGAAGCCTTTTAAGTCGCCTTGCATACCGTACCAGTTTACATTCGAAAGTCTTTCAGCCCAAGCGCGTCTTTGGAATGTTTATCGCCCAGATAATAGGCCTGCTTTGTGTTTAAAAAACTTGACATAGTATAAGAGACGATAACAAGTCTAAATTTGCACATGCCCTAGAAGTCTGTCCAAAGTAAAATGGTAAGGTATATGACACAGCATCAAAGTGTCTATTATGCACAGTCAATATACGATGATTTAGATTCAGGAATACCCATCCTATCCGGAGTCAGCATTTTGGACATAGTTGGTCGCGCCTTGTTATATCTGACAAGAAGAGTGCCTTTCATGACAGCATTTCGTTGCGTGGAAACAGTCGTCCTACCAGTCTTTTCCTGTCAGCTCTGTCAAAAACATGTATGATCTCTGAAAATATAAAGATAGAAATGTATGACACACATTGGATGCATGTATCTGAACGGATAGTGGTGAATTATTTCAACCGTATTCAAATCACTATGCAGCGCCGAGTGTGTGTAGCCATAAATGGTTTAGGAAATCATTGACACAAATAAGGAGAAAAAGATAACCAATATTTTCCATTTTCTCCTTTTTTGTAGCAATATTTTCTGTGCTATACACAGATCGTACCATAATGTTGTCTGTAAAGGCTATCAAACTGGACCACCATAATGTTTCGCCATTTTATGTTTTGCCTAAATGTGGATAAACACGCATTGATAGACCGATTAACTAATCTAAGTATAGAAGACTTGTCTTTAGAACTTCTTTTTCCCGATAATGAGGACTAAATGTAAAATACCACAATTTATGTGACATGGCCCATCCCTTTCCTCATAACTATTTTTGCTGTTATCGAAGGAGGTACATATAGCACTCAATTCATATTATCAAACGTTTAAATGATCAGCAGGGTCGAAACGTTACGCAAGTAGGCTCGTCAAGCTCCTGTTAGACATACCTGGTTTGTATAGACCTTAAAGCACAACATCCTTCGGACTTACAGTATTCGAATTCGTCAGACTCATCAACTACGTCATATACTTCAGCTTTACTCGTACAGTAGGCAAAGGATCTGAAGCCAAAAGTATGTATTATTTCATTTGTATTAAAAAGAGACAGACACAGAGACAGAACACAGAGAGACAGACAGATAGAAAAGATAGAAAGGAGAGAGACAGATCATTGATAAAGATGGATACAGAGAGACAGATAGAGAATTTTACATGGATCAAGCAACAGAAATCACTTGAAAATTCCATTCGTGTCTTGCAATGTCAAACACAGTTTCTTTTTCGGGGAAAAGACAATTTGGTCTTTATAACATATTACATAGCATGTAAAGACATACTTTAAATCATTGTTACACAAAAAGTGAGTATTTTATGGTTTGAATCCAATTTACCACGATCCTCGTGTTCACGACAAGACCCAATCCGTGAGTGCTATCCAATCTCGAAAGATTGTCCGTGAATTGAATTCGATTTTCTTTGTCCGTGTGAGGTATTCTTTTTTAAAATGCTCAATTCTTCGCACGTTGGGTGGAGGTGAGTAAATAACAAGGATATTTTGGGTTACCGAGACTATCTACATTTGATTTGAAGACCGATTTTTGCACAAAAGTCATAGCATGACCTCAAAATCGCCAAAATTACCACTCGTCCGTGAACAGTATTCGCATGTTTTAAGTTTGGATTCTCGACGATAGAAATTTTGTGACAGAGTGTTTGCTGAAAGTACGGATCTTTGCGATAATATCTTGGTACCATTAGGTCAGATATTTTGTGGGCCAGGACATGGGGTATAATTTTCTGGATGACATTACGTACAGATCGAGAAATATCCGCTTACCTTCAGAATTACTGCCAATTTAACCCGATAGTCGCCATTTTTCCGTGTGATGAATCCAAACTTAAATCACGTGATTACCAACACTGAAAATGCCTTAACAACAGCTAATTTAAGTTGTACACGCTGTCTACCGAAAAGGCAAGCAAAATAATTTGTTGCAATGTATAATTCTACATCAAATGCAGTTAATCGTTGTCTATCGTTCAAAATGCCTTAACCACAGCTACTTTAATTTGTAGTTTCGACATTTTCTTACTTAGCCACTGTTACTTTTCTTTCAACCCATTCCCAAACATTGACCCTTTTGACAACCTTCAATATAAAGATTATGGAAACATTGTGGAAAATGAAGAAATTGCTTGTGACAAGCAATTTCTTCATTTTCCACAATGTTTTCTACCCTAAAAGACAACAAAAAATTAAATTTCATTCACTTGAAATTGTCATCCATAGCAACATCTTTGGACCAACCTAAAATGTTGCTGTCTGGTAATGGGTTAAATGGCAACCTGCAAACTTGCCCTCCATATCAATGAAAAACAGGTGAAACGGCCAATTTTCTTCGTTTTTCGGTCATCCGGGTTCGTTGTGCTTTAAAGTCCAAAATTGTAAACATTCTTATCAGTTTAGGTGTCCCTGCGAAAGAGACATGACGACGTTGTTTATACTAGTAATTTTAGGTCTCGGTGTTAAAGACACTCTCTCTCACCCAAAGCGGCAGAGTCATGACACGAAATGTTACGGCGATCTTGGCTGTTTTACGTCGGGCCATGGGCTACCGTTACCTAAAAGCCCTGATGAGCTAGGAATCGTGTTTAACTTACGTCGACGTAACGACAACCACGTCTATCACCTGAGATCAACGCACATCAATGACGTACAATCATGGCAGACCCATTTTGATACATCGAAACAGACGAAAGTTATCGTTCATGGTTATCTGAACAGTGGATCGGACGCTTGGGTAAAAACATTGGGAGATGAACTGTTTAAAAAGGTAGGTAAACTTTTACAGACATCATTCACTGGTGGTGAACTCGGCCAAAGCGAAGGACGTTTTTCGCTACAACAAGGTACAGATATTTTACGTTTAAATGAGAGTTCAACGATCTGATTGGATAGTTTTTTCTAATAACAATGTATTTGTTCTAAAAATAGATCGGGTTTACCGATATGTATTGACAAACCGTCTGTGTTGTTATAAAATTTCGTAACTACGGCTTTATCGAAGCCGTAGTTACGATATTTTATAACAACACCGACGGAATACTATGATCGCGAAAAAACGTCCCACGCCTTGGCCGAGTTCACCACCAATGTCATTATACACAACGATTTTCTTCAAAAACCTTGTAACTACAGCTTTAAAGCAAGATGGATTATGCTGTATGATAGTTGTCATGCTGAGTGACTTTATAACGTACAGTTAGTTCGCACTAATCCCCAAAAGAATCTCATTTTGATAAATTATCGCAAGATTTTAGTTTGTTATTGCAAAAAGGAAATAATTACGATCAAAGTAGGATATGTTGTATAATTCCTTATGATAAGAATATATATTTTTTTATTTCACATACTGATAAGGTGTTCCAACCATCTGTACATTCCAAACACTTAGTGCAACTTTGGATGTAATCCGTGGCAACGGAAATTCACGATGGTGTCCCTCGTCAAGGGTATCCCTCGTCAATTTACGTAGCTGCGGATGACACCCGGAAAGGGACGAGGGGTACTATCGTCGCCATGGATGACGTGCGAAGTTACACGATTTTTTTTTATTTAATGATAGGCGGAATACCTTATATTAGGAAGACAAGGACAAACGTCGAAAGAAAGGAAACACGTAGTCTGCATTTTCTCTCAATGTATCCAACCTAATGCTTACCGTTTAAAAAAATGATATGAATAAAGATGCATGTAAAGGTCGGAGTCTCAGGGCCTATGCCAGTAATCCGGAGACTCATCCGATTTTTGTTCAATTTTATTTAAATGATATTTGTTTTTTGTTGTTGTTCATCATGTACGTTCATAATTGAAATATATTGTGAAAATGAAAGAAATTATGAGCAATTTCTTTCCTTTTCCTATTACATTTCGTTGGCTACATTTATTTCAAAATAAGTTTGTTTAATATTTTTGATATCCATTGATGAGGACGGGACCAGTTTTCACTTCGACTTAAGCGAAGACTCGACTCATCCAATGTCGAGATAACGATTGTCGACTATATATAAAGTCACACATTTTTTTAAAACTCTGCACACATACGCAATTAATTTTTGTCTTTTTTTGCTAGAAGCCAAGAGCAAGTAATTGGATATCAATCCTCGTATGACTCTCTGATTTATATGTCTATATTCAGAGCTAGAATTCAGCTATTTTCACTATCTACCAAGTGTCAGATTAAGGTGACATGAGAGAAGAAAATATTAAAATATAGGGGCCTATTGTTTATGAGACATTTACATCTCCCCCTCAAAACATAAAAATAAAAAAAGAAAGGAAAAAAAAGAAAAAAAGAGGAAAAAACATACTTAAAAAGTAACAAAATATAAAGTCTGGTCCAATTGGAAAGGGATTGCAGACAAATTAAGGCATCAAATGTTACCAATAGTAAGGAAACGTGTATGTTATAGTGCTCACAGAAATTTTTAGGGGAAAATGAGAAATTTTCGTCTTTTATCTCATTGTGTTCCTTTTTCTCGAGTATTCCTGCATGGCACGGCAAAAACAGGTATTGCATGGAAAAGGATAATCAACTTTACTCGATGACTTCCAGGGTCTCAGTCAGTCAGTGCGATAAGACTGACCATGTTTCCTCAACTTCTGATAAAACCTGTCCCAAACAAGATCTGATTTTGACGTCTGTAATAAAATAAGCTCTAGAAAACATGGAGACAAAAGAAGACATTGCTGAAATCAGCAATTTCTCCTTTTGTCTCAATGTTTTCTGAACTATCTTGTGCCTAAATTCTATATTTATTGAAATCGGTTTGTCGTCTGCCGAAGCTTTCAAATTGGAACACCCTTTAATTTTGTCGTTCGGGAAAGGGTTAAACCTGTCCCAGATTTTAAGACAAGATAGCACGTAATATCGTCCACACTCGTGACAAATTCCGAGGTCAATATCTCAAATTAGTGTTCGACCTAATTTTTAGACCAATGGAATTGCAGTATATGTTAAAATTTTACCGCTATATTTCGCGTAAACGGGCTGTCAACTTGTTCATGTGACGTCTATACATAGCCACGCCCCCGTCTCCAATGAACCGCTAGCGAACACTAAGTCAGATAGAGGCTGTATAGTAGATTCTGCGTGATTCTGTGCGCATTTGAATGTTTATTTCGCGTAGAATCTGCTATAAACAGTATTCAAGAATATTTCGGGTCATACTTCCTTAAATGATATCGGTCGGTCGGTCGGTATGTACAAAATCACTCTTGTTTGTAAAAAATATTAAAGGTGGTATTTAACAGATGTTGACAAAGTACCAAAAGTACAAGAAAACAAGTTTATTCTGTTTTTGTTTTATTAGAGTTCAGGCATTACGAGGGACTATCAAAATGTTATGAGCCTTACAAAGACAAAAATAAAAAAATAAACATGAATTTGGATTTAAGGTGCTTTTTTCAATAATAATCCATTTTACAATCTCGTAATTGTTGCTTTTAGTTTGCAAATCACTGATGTCTGATGAGAAAACGCCGAGGTACCATCACGGTGGATAATCACGTGATTCAACAATTCCAGAAAATCTTAAATAATTTTATTGATACTTGACCGATTTGAATTCGGTTTAAATAAGAGAATGTGAACAGAAGTCACAAATTAGATGGACGTGGTGGATTTTTGATAAATCAGCTGATCTTAAAGTTATTGATTGGTTGATCTTCAATAACTTTTTTTATCGATAGATTTTTCAAAAATCCACTACGTCCAGCATATTCCTGGCATTTCTCCACCTTCTCTTGCTTCCAACCGAATTTAAATTGGTCAACTATTAAGAAAAATATTAATAATTTTTCTGAAAATTTAAGTCACAAGGTTAACCACCATGACTTTGCTATTTAAATGTTCTTATCTCTTTCTGTATCCTTAATCTAAAATCGTATACTCGAGATCGTTTTTCAACATTTTAGTTCAATTTTATTTTCCTTGTTTATTCAAGGGAGACTACAATGTTTTGATAGTCGACTGGGCCCGTGGCGCTAAGACCGGTTACCAGCAGGCCGCGGCTAACACCTATGTTGTGGGTGCCGAGATTGCCTATCTGCTGAAGTACCTTAGGGACAACAGGGGTCTGAAGTTAGCCGATGTTCATATCATAGGGCACAGTCTCGGGGCTCAAACCGCGGGTCACGTTGGTCACGCTCTACCCGGCCTTGGCAGAATTACTGGTATGTTGTACTTTTCAAAATAACATTGTTATAGGATGTTCCAATTCAACCCTTCCAAAATGACACGACTTTAGGGTGATCCATTTCAAAAACTGCCACAAATGACAAAGTGGATTTTATTAA
This sequence comes from Fragum sueziense, assembly GCA_963680895.1. NCBI lineage: Eukaryota > Metazoa > Mollusca > Bivalvia > Cardiida > Cardiidae > Fragum > Fragum sueziense. The sequence continues at coordinate 7,403,551 of OY804607.1, forward strand.
AGAAAGGATTTCTGTAAAATATGGTACCGAAAATATTGAGACAAAAGGAGAAACTGCTGGTTATCAGCAGTTTCTTCTTTAATATTTGTTTCAATGTTTTCCCAAGCCTTTTCAATTAGCGACGTGAAAACCAGGTCTTGTTTGGAAAAGGGTTAAATCTGTTGTAGATGACAAATAGAATAATGACGAAGAAAGATTTTATGTGAAATATAGATAAAATTATTTATGCAAAAAAGGAAAATGTTGATTCTCAGCATTTTCTTCTTTTGCCTCAATATTTTTTTTTTCAAGAATGTCCTAAATTTAATAGTGACATCAAATCCGAGTCTGGTTTAGTAAAGTGATAACAAAGGTCATAGTTACTAATCATTCAAAATGTACTACCTAAATCGAGAACTACATTACAAAAGATCTTTTTGGCAATACTTGACTCTTTTTTAAATTAAAGAAATTTCCATATTTTTAACTTTGCCAGATTATCTTTGAGATCTTTGCCATTTTCCAATGCCTGCAACTCTCCACTTTGACCGTGCAGTCTTATTTTGTAGTATAGGCTAGGCTTACATTGTAATGCAGATTTCAAAATGCAATATCCACGGTGGGGATTGTGCATGCTGGAATGGGTAAATCTACGGACAAATTTGCCTCGCTTCGGGTAAGACATTTTGCAATAACTTCCTTATTTCTGCGTCAATTCGAAAACGGGTTGTCGCATGTACCCTGCCTTACTGAGCTTTTTCCTCCGATGTATGCTTTACACGAAACCTTTTTTGTACTTTTTGCGAAAAGTGATCCCAACCGACCAGAAAAATACCAAAAAATCTGTTCGTTTTTCAGGTCAGTTGGGATCAATTTTTGGGAAAAAATATGGGGTTTTCAAATAAGTAATACACCTGAGGAAAGCGCTCAGTAAGGCGGGGTACACGGAACAAACCGCTTGAAAATTGACACAGAAATAAGAAAATTATTGCACAAATTCCAACCTGAAGCGTGGCTTATTTTGCCGTAGTCGTTATCATTTCGTTTTCTGGTCAATTGGGATCAATTTTTGCAAAAATTAAAAGGATACCACGAATAATCCATGTTTCCGAGGAAAGAGATTTTCAAGGCGGGGTACATGCAACAGACCTTTTGAAAATCGACAAAGAAATAAAGGAGTTAATGCAAAATATTTGACAAGATTCGAGATTATTTTTGTCCGTATTCGTTATCCATCCCAGCATGCACAATCCCCACTGTGATATCTCACTTATTATTTATCAAACCGTATGTATTGGGTACTCATTTGAATCGTCTCATTGAGACGATTCAAATGAGTACCCACAACATAGGGTTTGGGATTACAATATCCAAGTTTCCAAGTTGATTTCAAAATAAATGCCCAATGTGCACTATGACACAAATGTGAGCCAACTGTACAAATTTTACAAAACACAACGGTCAATATGCATGGAGGACGATACATGTATATTACATATAGAAAAAATGATGTAACTTAATATCAATACAATTATAAAATCTCGCAGCTGCAGTATAGGTTACATGGCAGTTACGAGTTTCTAGAACCACACCGGCGGAATGTTTTTTTTCTCTAAAATTACACCACAGTTTATCTGATAAGATCGTTCCCTATTTATGCTAGGTTCCCACTGCCGATCTGTTCAACTCGATCAACACGACCTCCCAATTTCCCCGATCAAGCCCGACCAAATGTTTGTACACGACCATCTTCTCGATCTCTAGTCGATCAAACTAGACCCCCACCCGAACACTCCCGATCATTTCCCGATTGAAGCCCGACCATCTTTCCGATTTCTACCCGATCACCCCGACCTTAATTCGAGCCCTACTCGATCAAGACCCGACCATCTCGATCTATACACGACCAGGTCGAGCTGATTCTATTCTAGGTGTTCTGAATGAAACTTTTTCTGCAGTGTTTGTGATTATCACATTTTCATGATCATTTCATAATATTGTCGGTTTAAACATATACATGATTTAACTGTGACGTAAATGTACTTTTAGCTATTGGTTCACCCTTAATCCGATTAAATATAACGATTTATGTATTCTTTTAGGCATTAAATAGCGATATTTCAATCATACGTGTTATGTCTTAAATCAGGGAATAACATAAAACACAGTTTCCGATGATTTTCAATATTTCTGTTAAGATAATCTGCGCGGGATCTAGTGCTGTTTGTACACATTTATAATCACTCGACCTAGTGTTCCCACTGCCGATCAGATCAACTCGATCAAGCGATCGAATACAGGTCGAGCTCAATCTGCAAGGGTGGTCGGGAGAGGTCGAGGTGATCTGCATCGCTCGGGCTTCCTACTCGAGTTTTTTTGACATGCAAAAATAGTCGAGTGCGATCGAGCACAAAACTAATCGAGAAGCGATTGTGTATTGATCGAGTAGAAGATCGACCTTATCGAGAATCACTCGGGTCTGGAGATCGAGTATGATCGGGTTGATAATCTGTATTCCGACCTGCACCAAACGTGCACTCGATTACCTCGACTTGTACTCGAGTTATTTCCGACCAAATCCCGATCAACTCGACCTCTGATTCATCTGTTCACTCGACCAAATCGAGTGAAGAGGTCGGCTTTGATCGACTAGACATCGAGAAGAAGTAATATGGTCGGGTTTGATCGAGGGCATTTAGGGGATCGAGTAGATCGAGTTGATCCGCTGCCATAAAGCAGTTGGAAGCACTCGATCACCTCGACTTGTACGAGTAATTCCCGACTGCTCTGCGATCAACTCGACTTTTGCTCCGTCTGTTTATCCAATCAAATCCCAGTAAAAGATATCGACTCGATCACACACAATCTCTACACGAGTGATTGTCGATCAGCTTGATCTTCTATACGACCGATACTCGAGCAACTTCCCGATGTGCTTTCTACTCGATCGCTACACGGATTTTTTTGACGTGCCAAAACAAATTGGCAGGATTGCCGATCTTTGCAGACCATACTCGATCATCTCGACTTATACCTATCACCACTGCCGACCGACCGCGATCGCTTGATCGGGTTTGGTCGAGTTAATTTGATCGGCAGTGGGAACCTAGCATTACGCGCACCTTGTATTTAGCCTATATGCTGTGTAATTCAATCAGAACGTGCGTCACGCTTTTGCACGTGATTTTATCGGACAGCATGCAGATATTAGTGGACCGTTTTCATAAGCAGTTTATGAATTAAAGTAAATGGATTCAAGTGTGCAAATGTGAATAAATCATGGATTAAATTGATCGGATTTTAACTGTTATCACGGTAAGATTTTCACTATTATCTAGACTGGTACTTGATGTAGTTTAGCACAGTCTCGGGTTAGAATGAACAGACTGTTCTGCTCTATCCCAGGATTGACCAAACGCCGACTGTCAATCAAAAACATCGATTAGCCAATGGACGATCAGAAAATTGTCATGCCCCAATTGTTCATCGTTGCACGTGTTATTGTATCGATTTATCGAGTGAAAATCAATACAATCGACATGCCAATGGCAAAGAAAATTGTGCTAACAATAGACTAGGTTTGTCGTTATGTTTTGATAAACCTTCGGTGTTGTTATAAAATCTCGTAACTACGGCTTGATTCAAGCCGTAGTTATGAGATTTAATAACAACACCTGCGAAATACTACTTTGTTTGTCCGAATTTACTTCACGATTAACTGGATAAAATCGTTCCATATTAACGATCGCATCCCCATTGTTTGTCTTAAATTCTATGCTGGGCGGAGCGATCTGTCGATTGGCGTTTGGTCAATTGTCTAAACTTTGTTATGTGTATTGGTCATTTCGGTTTTTTAGTGTTGGGGCCTTAATCCGAAACGAAACTGAGAAAGTCTCGTAAAAGTCTCGTGAAAGTCTCGTACGACCGAAATGGATATTCTTGTATGGATTGTACTAATGAACTATATGCATGTATTGAGTATACTGTTTGAAGCAATTGGTATCCATCCATTACTATGGAAACATTGTTGTAAAGGGTGACATCACTGGGATCAGTGACACCATCCTTTACTTCACTGTGTCCAACCAGAGCAGTTGATTATGGATTCACGTTATAATATATATTTGATATACAATGTATACAAAATGGAAACATTGTTGCAAAGGATGTCACCACTGTGATCAGTGACACCATCCCTGACATCACTGTGTCCAACCAGAACAGTTGGTTATGGATTCACATTATAACATGCATTTAATATATACAAAAATGGAAACATTGTTGCAAAGGATGACATCACTGTAATCAGTGACACCATCCTCTACATCACTATGTCCAACCAGTACAGTTGATTATAGATTCACATTATAACATGCATTTGATATACACAAAATGGAAACATTGTTGTAAATGATGACATCACTGTAATCAGTGACACCATCCTCTACATCACTGTGTCCAACCAGTGCAGTTGACTATAGATTCACATCATAATATCAAAGTTAGAATGTCTGCATCCCCCTCTTATCTATTGCTATGGTAATGTGTGGTTTATTCGCAGGATTGGACCCAGCTGATCCAGGCTTCAGCGGCACATCTACAGATAGACATCTAGACTCATCTGATGCGAACTTTGTCGATGTTATACATACAGATGCTTCTAAATTTCAACTTGTAGCAGGTAATGTAAAATGAAACCTGCAAAAAAATGAAAAAAATGCTAGTTGCCGTATTCATCAATATAGTTTTAACCGATTGCCTTTTTTTAAAGCTGAAATTCATCTTCGTTTTCATGTCAAATAAGATGAATTCATCTTAAAGAGAATTGTCTAAAAAAAGATTAGCAAAAATTGCGATTTAAAAAATCAACCCCTAACCCGAGTTATAACCTGATAAAGATACGTGATTTACAGGCGCGCGTAAAACGAAACTGAAATTTACCTCTGGACCAGATATGGATGATGACGTCAATTGTGCAATCCCATTAAAGCCGTGTTAACCTTACATGTATAAACGGTCAACTTTAACTTCAAATTGCGGTGACGTTGCAAAAGCAAATATATTAAATAAAAGCATTCAATGGTGTTTATCATTTGGCCATTAAAGTGGAGAAAAAAATGTGACATTTTTTCGTGAATTTGAACAGTAAAATACAGTTATATTTACATGCCGTGGTCCAAAAATTCTCGAGTATTATACGCTTGATGATAGTGGAAATTTCCGGAAAAGTGCCTTTATATCGCTCTTTTAACCCATTCTCACACATTGACGCTGTTTGACGCCTCACAAGATAAAGGCTTTGGAAAACATTGTGGAAAGGAAGAAATTGCTTGTGACAAGCAATTTCTTCATTTTCCACAATGTTTTCTATCCCAAAAGTCAAACAATTTCAAAATTTTATCAAATTGAAAATATCGTCTGCAACTTCTTTCAGTTGGGACGAGCTCAAATCTTTGCCGTCTTGTAAGGGGTTTACATGTAGATTTAGGATAAATGTTTCTTGTAAACCTCTTAAAAGATATATAATTATGTTGAGAAGTATTTTAGAAATGTCATTTTCTCCAATAACAAAGGAAATCCAACTCTTACATGAAATATTCCGTGAATTCTACCAATCCATCGTATGGCTTACACCTTGTATTATATTGTTTTTTTCATTATTATTATTTTTTCATACTGAATTTTATTGGGTTGTTCAATTTGGGAAGACGCAATATGGAGCGTTAAAATCTCGGGTAGGGACATTTTATATGCCGTGATGTAACTTGTACAATTTTCAACCGTTTCCCAAAGACAAAATTTAAGTTTATTAATATGCGGCCCATTGTAAAACAAACCAGCGGGGAAATGTGAAGTTCTTGGTTATTTTTTTATTATTATTATTTTCCTGACTGAATCAATGCAAAAACTTGTTTGAGAAAGGGTGTGGTGAGCTAGGACTTATGCAAGTGTCAACTGTTTAATGTCTTGTCTAACAAACTGGTATAATATGAACTACCGGTATTTGTTTGATGGGATTATTCGTATCAAAGGATTACGTAATAAATGGACTTGGTTGGTATAACACATCAGTTTGCAGGTGCGCTACCAGAACATATACTGACCACATAAAGTAACGCAACACTCATTAAATATCAAATATCTTAAAACTTGTAAATAGATTCAAGGATATTTTTGTTTTGACATCAAATGTAATTTTTCATCAAACAGTAAACGAAAGATCATAAAAATGCTAAGACATTTACAGACAAAAATTTCAACCCAAAGACACATGGTGTAAATTCAAAAGTCACAAACAAATTGATGGTTATAATCATCCCTTGTATTCATAAACAACTGACATCTTTGTCACATTGACACAATTTTGAACCGATTTGATGTTAAAGAAACTTAGTTCACTCATCCTGACGGGTTGTTCGTTCGAAAAAACAGGTTTGTTGGAGGATTAAGACCACTACTACGAACGCGCCTTTTCAGGCAATACCAAAAGTGTTCGATAGCAGACGTGTCCTGGGATAAGTTTGTTTGTCAGAGCCGACCTGTCTTGGCATTAGGGTGATTTCCATGACTTTATGCGAACATCCGAAACACAAAACTGCAGCTCTTTAAATGGATCAGACCGTCTTTGGATGGATAAGTTGTCTTAAATAGCGAAGTTTATCCCAAAATTGAGTCAATAACGGATATAAAACGGTTAGCTTCTGGTTGAATCATTCATTTGTGATGGCTTATCCATGTCTGCAAATGTTCATTTATGTGGAATCTGCTGCTATTTGGAATCTTTTCCAATGTTCAGGGCTCTTTGACTAATACCCTACCGACTGATCGTAACTGGAACAGTCGATGATCTGGATCGATCATGCACACTGGCGTTTGCTGTAAAATGGTACTGCAACCTTGAAATTAAAGAAATTTTGGACGCCAAGCTTTTTGATCCGTGCAAATCGAATTTTCCAGAACTCGAATTCAAGCGATATGTTGACGGCTGTTTTCCGGAAGTTATGACATAACGCTTAGTGCGCACAGTGACAATTTTTTGTGTTTTTACTGTGTAACTGACTACACACTATCAATAAAACTATCTTTTATGATTGTTTTTTAACTTGCAAGACCTTAGGACGTGTTCAACGAAAAATATTAAAGGGATGTAATTCTGACATGTTCGTTGGAAATTTAAATATTTTATTGAAAATAACTTTCAAAAACCTTCCTTGCGAACTATAGAAAGTATCATTGTAGATCCTGGTTTGTTTAAAATAGAAATATTGAAATTTGAAAATGTTGCGTTACTTTATGTGGTAAGTGTAGTATCAAGAATACCAAAAAACTTTAGTTACGGCATTTTTGTCGCTATTTTTAACATGACTTACCGTTTGCTTCTTGATCCTTTACCAGATCATTTCTCGATGTTTAAAAAAACTCTCTGTTTGAAATATGGAAACATTAGGAAAAACCACTACCTCACTAATTCCCCTTACAATATGAAAATACTGTACTTACTCTTTTCCATCAGAGATCAGGTTTCGACATCCACATTAGAAATCGTTTGGGAAAAAATCATTGAAAGAAAAGAAGAAATTGATGACGGTAAAGAATTTCTCACTTTCCCTAAATATTGTCAGTACTAAACCAAACACATTTTCTTTTCTTAACATCAGTTACTTGTCGTCTAAAAGCATTTACTCAAAAATTAAAATACTTATCTGAATTCTTCCCAACATAATGTAACATAGTTAAATGTCATTTACTTCAATATTTGCGTACTAGTTAAATATACTATTTATGCATGTATTACGCCATTATTAGGCCTTTAAATTCTTTAACAAGTTTTTGCATTTTTTCAGTCAGGAAAATAAAATACCGAAATAATTTCTAACCAAGAACTTCACATTTCAACGCTGTTTTCTTTAAAATGGGCTGCATATTTTTTAGACTTATATTTTGTCCTTGGAAAACGGTTGAAAATTGTGCGAGTTACGTCAAGGGATATAAATTGTCCATACCCAAGGTTTTAATGTTATATATTGCAACTTCGCAAATGGAACAGTCTTACAATTTTTAGTTTGACAAAACAATACAATACAAGGCGTGAGACATTCAAAATATTGGTACAAATCACGAAATAATAAATGTAAGAATGGGATTTCCTTTTAGACTAGGAGAAGTTTTCTGTACGAGGCCTAAAAATGGTTCCAGGGAGGACAACTTGTTACAAGCAAGAGACAATGCTTAAACGATGTAGCAATGTCCCCTCAATCACTTAAGCCCTGTCTCTCTGTCCGCATCAATGGTGAAGTAGGTCTAAGTAGGTCAAAGGTCAACTAGGTGCAAAAAATAAATGGTGTATAGGGTATAGTTAAACAATCCGCTATAACTCATTTAGTTTTGGGTTTAGAATAACATATTTGGTATGGAAATGAAGCTTAGACATTGGTCTTTATTTTGAAGTATAAATATGCAAATTAGCTGATTTGCATATGCATGATTCTGAAGATTTAATTAGAAATTTTGGTCATTTTTTGGTCATTTTTTCAGAGTGAAGTTCGAACGAAAGCTATAGCCCAATAAATTGGTGATGTATATTCACAAATTTGGTACCAAAGTAAAGCCTAGACATCTATCCTCAAGTTAAGTTATGCAAAAAGGCTTAATTGCATATGCACATTTTTTATTATTTTTAATTAATTGATGAAAATATCACCAATTACTGAAAATTTGATACATACAGAGCTTTGCAGCTTCCTGGAAGGATATAATCACATTGCATATGTAAAACGTCCTGTCCAAAACAGAAGTTAGCATTTTTAGGTCTTTTTTTACAGAATCAGATTGAATTACAGTATAGTTGAGTGTTTGGTTTCCATGGAAACATATATTGTACAAGTAGTTTTTGGGTAATACGGGAGAAACAGCTATCAGTCACTAAGTCCTTGGTGTAGACAAACAAATAATTTTTTTAAATGAAGACAAGACATCCATTTTTGTTTTTCAGAATAAGTATGCAATTAAGCCTGTGGAGGCTTATTTGAATATTCATAACTTTGAAGAATTTATTGGAACAATTGATGGAATTATAGTCAATTTTTGCGAGTACATCAGAAAAAATCAGACATATCTCGAATAGTTCTTGGTATAGATTAACAATTTTAGTATCAAATTGAAGCTTTTAAGCGTTCGTCTTTATTTTTAGGACAGGTATGCAAATGAAATATTTTTATATGCATACCGTTGTAGATCTAATTGGAAATTCTTGTGAAATTTTCACAGTTTTTGTTAAGAATTTTGCAGGAAAAGGGATATTCCTTAATTAGTTGATGGTGTTCTCTTACAATTTTGGTGTCAAAATAAAACCTATGACTCCCTTCTTAATTCCAGTTTTGAAAAATAGCTTATTAATTTTACATTCCAACATTTTTTTAAATTCTATTTTAAATCATGATGAAAATATCACAAATTTGTGAATACCTGGTACTTGCTTGTATAATTATGCACTTCTGCCTGTCCGAAACAGAATTAAACATTTTGACGTCTGTTTACGAAGGAAAATTGAAATACAGTATGCTAGAGGGTGTTGTTTCTAGAGAAACATATCTTTTAAACGCGGTAGAGGGAACAGCTATAACTCACAGTTTGCAAGATCAACTGACTAACAACTACTGTATCAAAATGAAGCAAAGACTCATATCTTAATCATTTGGGAATATTTTTTTTTTTTTCAAATTATCTAAATCATAGATTTTTACTAGGAAACTAGGGCCGTTTATTGGCCCCTTCCCCCCCCCCCCCCCCCGAGAATTTTCCCGTGCAGTTGTTTTTCCCCTAAAAATCATTTTTCCCCGATTAAACAATGTTACGGTTCTTGTAAAATGGTCTTAATTTTGCTTGAAATTTGTATTCTTACCGTTAAAAGATTATTTTCAGATCTGTATACGTTTATGAACCCCTATTTTGAAGTTTAGAAACTTTTTATCAAGATATCCATAGAGCTGTATTTTTCCCACATCAAGGGTCCCAGGCCCTTTCTCCTTACCCTAGAAATAAGACCTGCAAATCGCATTAGCTAACCTGTATTTGGGAAAGAATGATTAACATATATGATTAACATATATGTTTGCAACGAAAATGTTGACGAAATGGTCATTGTTGTGAACCAGGGTGTAATACGATTTCTAGTCTAATTCTGCTTAATAGGTTGAAGAGCAATTGCATGCAGTTTATGGGTATCCTCCCCTTCTTACCAAATTTTGGGTGAAGAAATTCCAAGATTACAGATAGGGTTAAGAAGACGAAAGAGGTTAAAAGAACACTGCTGCGGAGAGCTGGTTAGGGTTACCAAGGCGTTGACTTCTATAGATCGGGTATCAATAATTTGCAAACTAGATAGAAATGTAACATTATGGACTTGGAGACTAAACAAACAGTGATAGCATAATCTACTGATTTCCACCAAAGAATAATAAGGAAATGATAGCGACCATAATCATGATTGTTAAGTAAATGTGACGAGATGATTTGCACAATCAAATAACATGTCTTTATAAGTTGAGTTTTTGTTTATCAACATCAGTTTATCTTGCGACCATTGCACGTGTTATACATTAACTGAGAACTTGTGCAATTCATAGTATTCATTAAACAGAATTGGTTTGCTGGTAGCAGAATAAAAAGATCTACAAATATGTTTCAAACAATAAGGTCATATCATCTTACCCCCACCCTACTTCCATTTGCAATACACAAAACATATTTGGGTCGATATATTTTGACCTTATAATTTTCCTACATACTCCTCATATTCCCTTAAGTACTATACAGGCCATGGTTTGGATATCTTACAGCTAGCCCCCCCCCCTATAAAAACCTTTGTAAAACTTCAATCTCAGAGCAAAACTTTAAAACCTTTACTTTTTTTGCCAGACAACCTTTTCAACCGCAAAAAGCCTGTATTTTCACTCATAACCTGTACATTTGCTCTGGCTGGTTGTCTTGCAAGCTTAAAGCAAGCAATGGCTTTCGTTCTGCATTATCCCTCTTTATGTGTAGTTTAGCAATGAAAATATCACCAGATGCCACCAAATCTTACCCAAACTTTTAAAATTTTGTCGGTAAGATCCCGTATACCCCTTGCGAAACAAGTGCGTAAAATGACTTTGACTGTATACGTATTTTCTACGAAAATGGCCATTATTCACTCTTATGTTTTTCATATTTTACACTAAAAGGCCTTTATTTACATAAATGTGAGCCTTTATGAAAACCTTTATTTCTATTTTGGTATGCTAGGAGGCCTGCTACAGACTATTAGTTAAAGTCTCAAGGGAACAGACCAAAACACCAAGAGTCTATTTTATTTCTATTTTCTTAATCATTTTTGCTAAATTTCAATATAGGTACATACAAGTGACAGATACAGGATTGATTACACCGATAGTTATTACTAAATGAATATTGTAACATAGTAATAAGTTAAATATTGTCCATAGATTTGTCAGGTATATTGTTATGGGGTTAGGTCCAAAGATTTCCGCTATTTATATACCAACACTTTATCTGTGTCTACTCCAAAACATATCAGCCGTGGATCAACGTGGTCAAAAGACCAATTGATTGAACACATTTATTGAATAATCATGATTGGATTGTTAAGAAGGCTGTAGGAACGGGGGGGGGCTATGCATGGCTAAGCTCCCTCCCCCAAGTTGTCCAAAAATGCCGAATTTTCCTTATTTTCATTGAAAATTTAGGGAAAACCCAAATTTAGCCCCCCTCCAGTATTCAGACACAGGGGCTTCAGCTACCCCAATATAAAATTGCTTCCTACTGGCCTGTGAAGGATGGATAAAACACACATAATGTCACATGTACTGCGTGATTTACATAACAAGAGATACACGCAGAACCGAAGAGTTCGATTTCTTTGACAGGTGTAATTATCAGAATTGCAATGATGGCAGTTATTCTTCTGTTTCCAGAAATATATTACATGTATGTCGAAACGTATTGAAACATGAATACATCTTTAAAGGCACCAATGCAGGGTTATCAGACGTACAACATGTAAATATATTAAAGAAATATCGTATGGAATGGTCAACCTAGATGCACATGTAGCCAGATAATTTCTGTTCAAGGAAATTTCAAATGAAGTTCGTTTATTGTGTCCTTCTAAATCATGTCTGTATATAATTAATTTAGCCGCTCCTTATATTTACAGTAACATTTATTTGAATCTGAACCCTGATAGATAGTTAAAAACTTGGTTCCATCACTAAATTCCCTTCCTTTTGGATCTAGACAATACAATTCAACACACAGAAATGCAAACTGCCATTCCCCATGTTGATCTGATTCCTGAAAAGCCTTGCATGGACCCCGTTAATGTCTTATAATGACTAAGATATTGAGATTATTCTCAGCTGTCTTTTATGCTTTTTTAAATTTTGCTCTATAAAATTGCACTTTTGTGTATACTAGATAATTATTTTTTTTAAAGAGTCGTGGTTTTGACATTGTGATGTTGATATTTGAGCGGTATCAGGCTCACTTGCTGTTTTATTTAATTGTCATTTCGCTCATAAAAATCTGATTAATTTTCAGGAATATGTACTACAAATCCATGCAAATATGATTTCAAAACAATAATTTTGTATAACATTTCTTTAAATTTATCATAGAATAACATTTATGTGTAAGACATATTGTTAATCAAAGTTTGCACTTTTTGTATTTTTTGGAAAATTTTACCCCACCCACTTTTAGCTATAGCTACAGGCGTAATCTAAAGACTAATTCTGTGAACAAATGTATATAAGCCAAGAATAGGTTTCTAGGCAATTTTTAAGCATAATTTCACAAACACAAACATACATTTGATATTTTCTAAACTTTTTTTCATTTTTAGAGAAAACCTATTTTTGTTATTTTTTGGCCATTTTTTGCTATATTTATGTATATTAACAAAAAAACACTGTAAAACAGTTGCATATTATTGTTGAAAGTAAAAGTGCAAATCATCAGCTTTATTTTGATACCAAAATAATTGTTTTAGCTTTATAAATGAGTAAGTTATGGGACATTTTAGGATGCATATGTGACAAATGCACCGAATGACCTTTGACCTGAATAAAATCCCTTTGCGCCATTGATTCGGACAAAGAGACAGGGCTAGAATTGACCGTGATATATAATTGAATCATTCTACATATGTCTCCTGCTTGTAACAAATTGTCCTCCCTGATTTGATTTTTCAGATTTTCACTACCAGTCTATTTGTTACTGGAGAAAACGAAATACTTCTCAACATAATTATATATCTTTTAATAGATTCACAAGAAACATTTATCCTAAATCTACAGATTAAAAAAGCATATTAATTGCGCTATTTAGTAAATTCCCACTATCACCAAGCGTATAATACTAAAGAATTTTTGGACCACGGCATGTTAATATAACTGAATTTTACTGTTCAAATTCACGAAAAAATGTCACATTTTTTTCTCCACTTTAATGGCCAAATGATAAACACCATTGAATGCTTTTATTTAATATATATATTTGCTTTTGCAACGTCACCGCAATTTGAAGTTAAAGTTGACCGTTTATACATGTAAGGTTAACGCGGCTATAATGGGATTGCACAATTGACGTCATCATCCACATCTGGTCCAGAGGTAAATTTCAGTTTCGTTTTACGCGCGCCTGTAAATCACGTATCTTTATCAGGCTATAACTCCGGTTAGGGGTTGATTTTTTAAATCCCTATTTTTGCTAATCTTTTTTTAGACAATTCTCTTTAAGATGAATTCATCATATTTGACATGAAAACGAAGATGAATTTCAGCTTTAAAGCAAATTTACCATTACATTACAAGCCATGCGATTGGACGAGCCGTTTGTCTCGGCCGATACGAAGGACTGTTGTATAATTCTAAAGGTAAATTTGGATTAAGGCCTGGCCCCGGTTTCTCGAAAAAACTTAAGTACGTTCTCATGCTCAAATCTGAGCACTAGCTGTGCTCAAATCGCACGAAATGCACGTGAACTTCAATCGAATACCCTTCAACGTAGGAGAGTATTCCTTTGAAGTTGGGCATGTTCTCATGAGAATATACCTAAGTTTTTTTTCGAGAAACCAGGGCCTGGACAGATACAACATTCCGCGTGCACATCACTGCCGGAATACAAACAGGGGATCTATGCAGTATAATTTTTGAAGTGACGTGCACTAGATATGGACGTCGAATCCTATGTGACCGGGCTTTTAGATAGGTTGGTGAGTACCTACCCTGATCTCGAAAATGTGCGTTATGTCTTTTGAGTCTACCATGGGTTATCCAATGTCGACATAACGAGTGTAAACTGCACTATATCACTGGTGGTGAACTCGGCCAAAGCGATATATTATACTACATACTCCCATGACTTTGTTCTAGGTTATGGTACGAAAGAAGCGGTGGGTCACATAGATTTTTATCCCAATGGCGGTGAACATCAGCCCGGCTGTACAGAACATATTCTAGCGGGGGCCATTAGCGGGGCTTCGCACGGGGACATAGGCGGTGAGTTTCATTTTTTTTACGTATACAACCCATCATTAGCACCAAAGAGCCAGATGCGAAATTTGAAAAGTGCCAGTAATTATTGAACTGTGTTACATTTTCATTCCAAACACAAACATAAAATTACCTCCCTTGCATATGAATATAGAGTAAAAATATTTGTAAATTATTTTCTTCTTGAAGCATAATTTTGAAATCCGGCACGGTGAATCAACTTATGTGAAGTATGTATATTTACAAGTATGTGTAATTTGATGCGTGTCGCATGGCTAGAGAGTGGTGTTTTTAATGATGGGTTGTATACCCTAATTAACATATTCCGGCCATGCTTTGGTACCAAACACAAGGTTTTAACGTATTCCATCCATCCATCATTAGATTCCAAACTCTTCATTCATCTTCATAACGGAAATTCGAATTAACGACAGATGCCGTCGTCAATTTCTTGACGTCATTCATGGCAACGCAAATTGACGAGGGACATCCTCGTCAATTTCCATTGCTACGGATGACGTTCGAAGATACACGAAGTTATTCGTAGTAGGCCTAACACCTAGTGCAATTTTGCCTCTACCTCCGCGATAACGGATAGTGACCACGGTATCCGGATTTTAAATTGATTTACAGTCATTAAAAAAATAAAAATGCGAAGGATTGCCAATTTCTTTCTCTTTTCTTTCTTTCTTTCTTTTCTTGTTCTGTTGTTTCTTTTTTCTGATAAATAAATGCCAAAAAGCGTGTGTAATCTGGAAGTAGGAACCAACCTACAGTTGTCGCCACATCGTATGGCACGTGTTTATATTATGTTCAACGTTCAATTACATTTGAACAAAATATAAACATTGTGCCATAGGATGTGGCGACAACTGTAAATTATTTACCATTTCAGCGGCGACCGACGCCATCACGTGCAGTCATTCTCGTGCCGTAGAACTGTTCACGGAGTCCATCAACTCAGCTTGCAAGTTCCGCGGTCATCGGTGCCCCAGTAACGACATCTTTGAGGACGGTAAATGTTTGGGGTGTCCATCTGGTGGCTGTCCAGTCATGGGCTTTGATTCCAACACAAATACACAGAGAGGAACCTACTACCTCAGCACTTCCGGTTCCACGCCCTATTGTGGTGAGTATGATTAATATTACGTCGATGTTATTGCAAAACCTCGTAACTCCAGCTTGATTAAAGCTGGAGTTATGAGGTTTTGCAATAACACCGGCGATTACAGAAAAATGCTCCCGATGTTAAGTACAATTACGTGGTAAGTACGCTTCAATTATCAATGCTAGTATCTAACATACAATAGTCCCAGCCGAAAATAACAGTGACGTAGGCTGATGTTTACTGCTGCAAAACCAATCAATTCGTCTGATTTGACCCGTTACAAATACGAACAGAGTTGATTGGTTGTCAAGTAGTAAACATTATAGCCCACGTCACTGTAATTTTCGGCCGGTACTATTGTAAGCGAGGATTCGGCATATTTAAGGGGGTAGGCCTAAATGTTTGGTGGCTGTCCAGTCATGGGTTTTGATGCCAACACAAACACACAGAGAGGGACCTACTACCTCAGCACTTCCGGTTCCACGCCCTATTGTGGTGAGTATGATTGATATTACGTCGATGTTATTGCAAAACCTCGCAACTCCAGCTTGATTAAGCTGGAGTTATGAGGTTTTACAATAACACCGGCGATTACAGAAAAATGCTCTCGATGTTAAAGTGACATTTCACATTTATTTCATTTATTAAAAGTATGTCTTGATACAAAGATTGTTTATTCTAATGCGTAGAAACGCTATGAGTTTTTGAAGTTGTTAATCTACAAGCGAAAAATACGCCTTCAAAGTTGAGACAGAAATGACAAATTCTATATAAATCTGAACTGTTGTCCACAACAATTTCTTTTATTTTAGCACAAAAATATATATTTCTCGTAAACGGTTCAATATTTTTGCTAGAAATTTTCAGAATTTTCATAAGAATACATGCTGTTTCAGATAGAATAAAAGTAAAATTCATGTAAAGATAATCGTGAAATGTCACTTTAAGTACAATTACGTGGTAAGTACACTTCAATTATCAATGCTAGTACCTAATGTAAGCGAGGATCCGGCATATTTAAGGAGGGTAAATGTTTGGATTGTCTGTCCAGTCATGGGTTTTGATGCCAACACAAACACACAGAGAGGAACCTACTACCTCAGCACTTCCGGTTCCACGCCCTATTGTGGTGAGTACGATTAATATTACGTCGATGTTATTGCAAAACCTCGTAACTCCAGCTTGATTAAAGCTGGAGTTATGAGGTTTTACAATAACGCCGACGATTACAGAAAAATGCTCCCGATGTTAAGTACAATTACGTGGTAAGTACGATTCAACTATCTACGCTAGTACCTATCATTAGCGAGGATTCGGCATATTTAAGGAGGGTAAATGTTTGGTGGCTGTACAGTGATGGGTTTTGATGCCAACACAAACACACAGAGAGGAACCTACTACCTCAGTACTTCCGGCTCCTCGCCCTATTGTGGTGAGTATTAGGTCCTTTCACTTATGTTTTAGTCTGTACCCGCAGAACACAATTCCGGAGGCAAAAAATGTGTTTATGGGAAATCAACATTGTATACATGAAAATTATTACTAAAAATAGTCACAAATTGACATTATCAAAACGGAGCTCCCTAAATATGCGGAGAAAACAATGATGACGCACGTGCATTCACTATACAGCGATAAAGAGCACGTGTATTCAACATGCAGCGATAAAGCGAAGTTTTAAGTGCCACAAAAACTATGAAATTGAATGTATTCGTTAATAGCCGGTAAGATGGTTATTTTATTGGATTTACAGTCAATCGGTCCCCGTTTCATTGTTGATTTCGTATGTACGTCATGTTTTGGGTTCGAGAGTATCGTTACTAAAACGCTTTGGGTTCGAGAGTATTGTTACCAAAACGCTTTGGGATTGAGAGTATTGTTACTAAAAATAACAAATACTAAATGTTTGAGCGGCGTTTTAAGACTCCAAGGACGACTTCCGGAGGCTGTTGTGTGCTGGGGGTCTAAGATGAAATAACCTAATTACTGGCGTAGTAAGAGGGTGGGGGCAGCCCCGCCCCAATAAATATATCCTATGCCCCCAATAATACACTCATATTTTCCGTGAAGAAGGGTTCACAAAATGCTGTCTGAAAGTGCCCATATTGCAGGAAATGGCATCTTAGAATTCAAAATTCAGACCCCTAGCAACCCTACGCTCGGTCGGGTTCCATTCGCATTAACATTTGGCCCCCGATATTATTAACCTTCCTACGCCTATGGTATGATTAATATACTAGGCAAAAAAAGAAACGCAACTTCCTTTTCAATTCCTTCTTACGCAAAGACAACAAATCAGATTTGAACAAAATGTAATACATCTAAAGCATTAATATTTCACCTTATAAATTCCACAAAATCTTGTTTGTAGTAAATTCCATTAATAAGAAAACACCCAGTTTACACCGGGCGTCAACACAGTTTGACAAAAAAAAAGTGTATGTAGGTCGAAAAACACATTCTCATTCGTTCAGTTTGGACCGATTTTCGAATGTTGTGAAGTCCATGCGATTTATTAGCGGTCTCCATTGCATTCTTAAACCTATCCCGTAGCTGGCGTTAACCTGATGATACGGTTCTGCCTAGACCACGGTGGATAATCACGTGATGCAACAATTTCAGAAAATCTTTAACAACTTTGTTAAAAATTGACCGATTTGAATTCGGTTTGAAGCAGAGAAGGTGGACATCCGTCACGCATCAGATGAGCGTGAAAACCGTTAAACTTATAAAAAAGTTATTGAAGATAAAACAAATTTTGTGTTTATCTTCAATAACTTTTTCATCAGTTGATTTTTCAAAAATCCACGCTTCCAGGTTATTCCTGACATTTTCCCGCCTTCTCTGCTTCAAACCGAATTCAAATTGGTCAAGCATTGACAAAGTTATCGAAGATTACCAGAAATTCTAAGTCACGTGATTATACACCGTGCAGACGTCATATCTCTTGCACGTCCGCTCCGTGCCCGTTCAGTTGTGGTCCCATTGAGAGCCAACAGCGTAAACATTCGAAAATGTGTCGATTTGTTGCCCCATCAATGCTTTGCAACAACATTTTGACTTTTTCAAACAAACAAAATCCGTACTGCAGACTGGCGCTGATTTTGGCACAGCCGTGCTATGCGTAGGGTAGTGAGAAGTCTATGAACGCTTTGGCATCTTCTTGGTCTATGTTTTAGCTTGTGTTTGAAGAAAATTTGTTATGATAGTAGTCATTTAGAAACCACGACAGGGGGAAAATCAGTTTTTAACAATTTACTATGAATCACGTGAGGAATTTACGACATCTGAAAAAATGACACAATATCTATGCGTATGGATGCAGGTATATTAAAAATGTACTCAATATCCATTAAAAACATATTTTGTCGAAAATATTACGAAAAATTGGGGTTGCGTATCTTTTTTGTTCTAGTATATATTAGATTTTTTCTTCTCGATATTGCCTCAAGATTTCTTAGTAAACTAATCCTTTTAAAACGGAAATATGTGAGTTTCGCCAATAACTTTTTATCAGCTAATTTTTAAAGATCAACCAAATCGAGGCAATTTTTATGAGAGCATTTAGTCGCCATGCTGTCCGTCCGTGTGTCCGTCTGTCCGTCCGTCCGTCCACAGCCAGATCTCAGCAACCCTTGGACCAAATTCAATGAAACTTCACATGTGAACTCCCTGGGATAACACCTAGGGACCTTTTTCTCTGTTTCTTAATTTGAGGCTGCGTCATGGAAAAAGGGGCCTTAGTGTAAAAATTAGTTTTTCTCTAATTTCTCTTCATCTAATGGGCAGAATTTAATGAAATTTGTACTTATGTAATAAATAGGATGTTCTAGACCATATTTTATAAATAATGTGTGTACAAAAAAGCTGTCATGGGAAAAGGGGCTTAATTTAGGATAGTTTTTATTTTGTTACAAACACTTATACGGGGAGCATAATCCGTCTATGACGGCTCTTGTTTGCGTCAATTTCACCTTCCTTGCCTCAAACCGAGTTTAGATTGATCAAAACTTAGTGTTTACAAAATTATTGACAGCTTTCTGAAATTGTTGTGTCACGTGATTCCCACCGTACATCGCTGCTTTTCAACGAAAACATCGTAACTGCAGCTTAAAACTAGCAGCAGTTACGAGGTTTTCGTTGAAAAAGAAACGACATGTGTGTTTCAGGTCACGAGTATTTTGTGGACATTAAAGTAGCTGAACGTATGCTGCATACCTATGGAGAGTTCATGATCACTCTCGTTGGAACTAAAGGACAGTCAGAACAGCTCAAATTTGAAAGGTTTGAATAATCTTAAGGTAGTCCACCCCTAATGAGATTCACACGTCAAAATTATTTGGGCGTCGTCGTAAACGTTCGGTGATGGAAGGTTCCACCGCCGAATGTTTGCAACGTCGCCCAAATAGGTTCGGATGCGTAACGAATGATAAATCGACGTCGCACGTAAAATTCAGAAGTCACATGGATCTCTTTAAGAATGGACTAGGCCTACCTAAAGCATTGTCACAGTGAATTAAAAGAAACATGCTGTATAAAATAAGACCAGATTGCACTTATGTACAAGCCGGTTTTGTTATATCATAATCCTAAATTTTAGATAAAAAATAAATTCAGATTTACAAGTTACTGTCAGTACAATTATTTTATGATGTTTTTTGTTATTAATCATTTCCGGAGCCTTAGAATGTTACGTCAACTTTAATCGATTAACCTGTTCTTTAAATCACGGTGCATAATCACGTGCTACTACAATTGCAGGAAATCGTCGATTTTTTTGTTAATACTTGACCAATTTGAATTCGGTTTGAAACAGAGAAGGTGGAAAAATGCCGGGAATAAGCTGGGCGTAGTGGATTTTTGAAATATCAACTGATAAAAAAGATATTGAAGACCAACCAAAGTTTTGGTTGATCTTCAATAACTTTTTCATCAGTTGATTTTTTTTTCAAAAATCCACTACGCCCATGTAATGCATGACGTCTGTCCACCTTCTCTACTAACCGAATTGAAATCGGTCCCATATTAACAAAGTTATTGAAGATTTTCTGAAATTGTTGTATCACGTGATTATCCACCTTGTTTAGACGTTGCGTCAGTTATTGCTTAACTTTTTGTAACATGACGTCGGCGTTATTTTAACGTCTCAACGTCGCGCGTTACTCTCAAATTGCGTTAAATAATACGTGTTACGAAAATGTAGTAGTAAATACTTGTAATTAAGTGTGTAGGTCCTTATGTACATGTTTGAGGCTTATTGATCTAAAAGAGATCAAATCATTCAATGAGATAGTTTGTTATGTATTACAAGTTTATAGTAAACGTGACATTTTAGCATAATTAAGTTAATCACATAATATTTTACAAAAATCTTTAAGGTAAGAAATGGCACTGAAAGCATCTTACAACTATTTCGCGCGTGTTCCTCTTTGGTAAGAACTAACACACCATTTTCAAGATAGTTTATGTTGATAATGTAGCACATGATTGAAGATACACTTTCTTGCTTTTAGACTTGACAACGCGATATATCCATTTTTTTCTGGAACGTCCTCTATTTTTAGGCATTGTCAGCTTTCGCCGTTTGCGTTTGCAGGAAATTAGTTTCCCAGTAATCAGCAAGTTTGTTACTCGATGTATGAGGAGAAATTTGACATGGAAAAGATTTAACAAATTTCCATTAGTTTCGGCAATATACGCGGTTCAACTGATTAGCATTGAACGTTTGAAATAATTATGACAAATATATTATTACTAGTAGCAGTAATAGATACTCATACTTATTTTACTTAACTTTAAAGATAAATGAAATAACTATCAACAATTAATTAATAAGATGCATTGTGTACATGTATATAGATGTTTTGGTTTCTGATGTGTTATTATACTTACATGTATACGCGATACGAAGTCAATTTATAGCACACTTTCTCTCCGCCATAAACGTCGCAAAAATACCTGTTACCGGCGGATTGCTTTATGACTTCAATATTGTAATTAAAACCGCGAATAAGCAAAACATTATGAAATGTGTTTTAGAATAATTATATCTTTGTATTGTGGAAATTTCATTGAAATCCACCAGCCTATATAAAAAAGATACACTGTTTTCTAAAGTTATTTGCCTTTTTCAACACCGAAAATGTCGTTTTTATTGGTGCTTCTTTAGCCCCTTTTCTTCCAAATAAAACGAACATTTGCTACAGAAAACACTATAAAGTTAACAGAAATAATGCACTTTTAATGTAGGTCACAAAGATATAAATCGTTTGATACTATTTAGAATGTATGCTAAATTATTTCCATACTATCGGTATAACTACTCGCTCTTATGAAGCGTTACGTAAATACCGGTGAACGTCAAACGTCGTGTGACAAAACGGTTAGACATTTTGAATTTGCAATGACAAGAATAAAACTGTTTGAAAACATGACAAATTATACATTTTTATAAGCGTCAACATATGTACTTTTGGAAAATTAACACCTTTTCATTAGAATTTTCATTATTATACACATGAACATATAGAGAAGTAGCGTACATTGCTAGATTTTAGGCATTTTTCGCAAGTGTGACATCATGGTTAGACATTTTAAAATGATTAGAAATGGCGTTTTCTCTGATTTGATATCAATGACTAATAAATCAATTCGATTGGTGTCTAATGTACTTTTTCTTAGTGTAAAAAGTTTCTTATTTAAATGCATCCCAGAAAACATATTTTTGAAAATATTCCGACTGTATAATTTTAAATACAAAAATCACGCCACTATCGAGTATACTAACTTTGATTATATTTTGAAAACTAATGTTGAATCTTCTCTCGCACGTGAACAACTATGAAGAGGAGATATTTTTACATCGTTTGGTACTTTTTCCCACAGATTCTCCCGAAACAGACGAAAACAAAGCAATTTACGTATAAATTGTCGCGATAATGTGTTACAAATCACCGGCGAAAAATGCGACGTCGCTGGATGTTCACCGTGCGATAAATAAAAAATAATTGAATATTTGAAAAATATGAAAACATATTTACAATGCCAGTATTTCTTTCTTTCTATCCAATATAAATTTTGTTAGCGTGCGATATATAATAAGGGATTTATGAAGAATCGAATTAAACATAAACGCCGTTTTTACAAGGTTAAGCAATAACTGACGTGACGTCTTAGGCCTATGCTTTTTTCAATATAATGATTTATTATTTTGACTGTAAGCTTTATTCATAGAATGTCACCAATCTTATTTTCCAGTACGTCCTATCTCTGGTTTGAAACAATCATAAGCGTGTTTTAAAATGTTGAAATACTCTCTTCAGCGCCATGCACTCGTATAACCATGGAGACGAAGAGACTCACGTGATCGCCACACATAATGACGTAGGAACTGTGACGTCAGTAAAACTTGAGTTCCTCAAAGCACGTGATGCACATGGGTTCTTGGCTGCAAGTTTTATCACTGTACACAGTATTAAAGTCGTGTCTGCAGAGACTAACAGAGCGTGAGTTCATTTTAGAATTATTTCTTAAAGATGCATTCTCACCCAATTTTGAGGGTGAATTTCTAAGAAAAAATGTAGATCTATAGAATCATAATGTGGCCCTGTATTGTTATGGATGCCAATTGTTATCTTCGACTGACTTTAAATCATGGCTTAGAATACGACCGATATGTTATATAACCCATATCAATCCGGATTGAAAATATTCGGGTAGATCTCCGTGATTGTACACTTGGTCTTTTTTTTTGTTATTTTCAGAATGAACCTTATTCCATACTATCTAAAGTAATAATAATGATAATAATAATAATGGACATTTATAAAGCGCTACATCCCGAAAATTCAGGCTCTTAGCGCTGTACAAGTTAAAATGTTTAGATAGAACACAATGTATCACTGATTTAGTCAAGCAATGTAAAAATTCAAACAATTTAGATCTCATCATAGCATATTCGAAAAAGGTAAGTCTTAAGGTCCTTTTTAAAGGTTGGTAATGACTTAATGTGTCCGATATCTGAGTAGCTTATATAAATGTTCTAACAAAATTAAGACCAGCATGGATACAGATAAGCATGCACATACGCCTAGTCTGACTCATAAACGATCCGTGGAAGCCGTAGGAAAGAAGCATGGATCTTCACAAGACTGGACTGCGGTATAGGTCGATCGTGATCCGTAGTAGTCTTAAATGCCATTTTGGTCCTCGTAATTGAAACGTCAAGAGACTCTTAAGGTATTCACACACTAATGGGCATAAAATTCTACGGGGTGGATCACTCTATTTTTTCAATCTACATACAAATGAAAGAAAATACGGAAAATGTCGACATATGTCGACATTTGCCGATGATTTTTGACATTCATTAGTGTGCGAATACCTTAATATATTTTCACGTAAATGACAACAACGAACGTTTTGGTGATTTAAGTACTTCTTTAACCCTTTCCCAAATTTGAAAGCCGCTGCTGACGACAAAATAAATGTTGACAATTTTAAGAAGTGTTTGGGTAATATAATGTGCAGAAAATATTGAGACAAAGGGAGAAACTGCTGGTTATCAGCAGTTTCTTGTTTTGTCTCAATGTTTTCCGAAGTCATTTCTACAGCGGACGTCAAAATCAAGTCTCGTTTGGGAAAGGATTAAGTAACACTTTATGTATAAATGTGTATAGTCTAGGCACGATATACTGACACATGTTTCCAAAATATACCTTTCTAAGCAACACAGTATCGAACCGTTAACAACTGCAATGTGATTTAAAAAAAATGAATGTCATACCTGCAAGATTCGAAGCAACGCATGCTAAATGGCAAAGAATTTTGTGCTAAAAAAGACTGTTTACAGTTCTGTTTTTGTTTTTATAAAATCTCGTAACTACGGCTTGAACCAAGCCGTAGTCACGAGATTTTATAACAACATCTACGAAATACTGTTGTTTGTCCGAACTTACATCACGATTAACTTGATAAAATCGTTCCCTATTGTATTTGAAATTAACAAACGAGTTTTCCATTGTTTTCAAAGGCAAATTTTGTAAACATGTGCCATGCTATTGTGACCTGATTGTAGACGTGTGTTTTTCTTTTCAGTGTAACATTCTGTGCTCACGAGCATCGTTTCCGAACTGGTCACCCTAGTACAGTTACGTCTACAAGCGGCTGTTAGTATAATTGTGTTGTATTTAGAAAAAAATTGAATTAACCCGTTACCAAACAACAAAATCTTAGGGTGATCCACTTCAATAACAAACTACCACAAATGACGAAATAGAAGTTATTAAAGATATAATTTGTGTAAAATATGGCTAAGAAAATATTGAGACAAAAGGAGAAACTGCTGGTTAGCAGCAGTTTCTTCTTTTGTTGCAATGTTTTCTCAAACCTTTTCTATTTGGGACGTCGAAACCAGGTCTTGTTTTGGAAGGGTTAATGTTAGATAATAATGTCGCCACTTTTCAATTAAAACCTCGTAACTGCAGCTTGAAACAGGCTGCAGTTGCGTGTTTTTTGTTGAAAGCAGCGACGTGTCTCTTGGTGCTTGATGTCAACCTTCATGGTAGAATATCGCTGCTTCTCTACGAAAACCTCGTAACTGCAGCTTGTTTTAAGCTGCAGATACGAGGTTTTAGTAGAAACGAGGTTTTAGTAGAAAAGCGAAGATATATTCAAATAACATCTTTCTATTGCTTGTTTCATTATTTTGTTTTGTATTGGCACGTAAGCTTGATTTATGCAATAAAATGGCAATGTTCGCTTCTGCATGTATTTAAAGATTTCTTTCGCTGTAAGATAGTTTCGGGCCACGGTGGAGATTGTGCATGGTGGGATGGATAACGAATACGGACAAATCTGCCTCACTTCAGGTAAGAAATTGTGCAATAATTTTCTTATTTCTGCGTCAATTTTCAAGCGGTTTGTGCATGTACCCCGCATTACTGAGCTCATTCCCCAGATATATGACTTATTTGTAGAATCTTTGTACTTTGTCCAAATATTGATCCTAACCGACCAGAAAAAACGACAAAAAATTCAGCTCCTTTATCTAGTCGGTTGGGATTGGTTTTTGAGAAAAGTACAATAAGTTTCCAGATATGTAATACATCCGAGAAAAGGGCTCAGTAAGGCGGAGTACATGCAACAAACCGCGTGAAAATTGACGCAGAAATAAGAAGAAAGTTATTGCACAAATTCTTACCTGAAGCATCAAAAGAAAACAATTGAACAACAAAGTTGAAAGCTCACCTGTTTTTGTCAAAAAATCGTGATCCCAGAGACAGAGCCACACATGGCCTGAAGCGCCCAGAGGATTTAAGTAGCAGACCCATTAGCTCTGTCTCTGTAGTTTCCGTACCGTGGCAAATAAACACATGTTTTATCATTTATTTAGGTAATTACGTGATGAATATCTAAAATCGAAGAATGCTATTCGGTGGACTAATAAACGATGCGTCATAATGCCAAAGCCAATTTTTCTTGCTATACGAGGGGCGTTCAATTAATTTTGGAACTGGGGTTCTATAAGCCATAGTTATGTCGCAATTCAATTTTAAGTTTTTTCAATCCTTCGAAGTAATTCTCTTTGACTACCACACACTTACGAAGTTTTGAGATCCATTACTTATATGCCAATAAATGAGTCTCTTTTGGAACACCCCACAGACACTGGTAAATTGCACTGCATATGGAACATGAAGGCCTATACCGACGACCAGAGGCTTATTTCGTCATCATGAGGAACACAAAAAAGCCACAGGAGCTTAAGCCCTGCTATAAGGGTGGATAAAGACGATGTGCAGCATGTGTCTCTTTCAGGAAGTCTTGGACAAGAGGACACATGTGGACAACTCCGTTGTCATGGATTTGGCACATGCCTCTTTAGGCGGTCCTAGACCTGCTCTTTTCGTGATATTTCTTTACTTTAGCCGACATATATTTCTTGTATGAATGACCGGCGATAGTGGAACTATTTGAAACAGTAATTTGAACAATACACGCGTTACATTTGAAAATTACGCGTACAAAACTTTTGCCGCGCTTTTAATTTTTTGGTTATTACAAACCTTGCCTGATCTTTTCGCAACCATTGCTTGCTAATGGCGCGCCTCAGAAAGCCCACATTTGTAGCATTTCTTGCATTATTTTAAAATATATATTGCCACATTTACGTGAGTGGCGCTATGTCCTTAAGGCAGCAGGTGGCGGACCCGATGGGCATAAATCTGTCTGTGTTTCAACCCTTTCGTCAAAATTGTATAAAATGTCCCTGATAGAAAACCAACTTTATCTGCTATTTCTTGCACATTGAACCATACGTCTTGTTCGGTCATGTCGAAATCTACAGCAACATTTGCTTTGGTACTAGCTCTACCCGGGTTGCCTGAGAGGGGGGCATCATTTAGGCAAGATTTACCAATTTTAATTTTCTTAAACTTCTTAAAACCTGACGTATGTTCAACGCTCGAATGTACATGATTCTGATATAGTTCATTATATACACGTGATAAAGATATGTCAAAGCCTATGCGACCTTTAATGTAGGCCCGTACACCCTACTTCAATTCGTTTTCCATTTTGCGCACAACGAAATAGCCAGTGTATATGACTGAACCAACTTAAAAGTTCAATAACTTTTGAAAGAGTGAACGAATTTGTCTCAAATTTTGACCAAGTATAGACAGTAATTTTCCCGTCAAATAGCCGCAAGCACCACTAGTTCTGTGGAACCGTGAGGTATGGTGGACCATTAGTACCACTTTTAATTGAACGTCTCTCGTATTCCGTTTTTATTCACCTTTCAGAGTGTGGCTAAACAAAGAGCTTATTCGACGAGTTCACTTGTCGATACATTGGTTGATATAGGAGAAAAACGTGCGGCACGAGCATGAACACATTTCGAAATTGAAAGAATGTGCAATTGTAAAATGTGTTGTTATAAAACCTCGTAACTACAGCTTGATTAACGCTGTAGTTATAATGTTTTGCAATAATACCAACGATTTACCCCAAATCGAGAAGGCTGTTTCTCCTCACGCTTAAATGTAATGAACCGTTTATAGGCTCCGCCCTGTCTCCCGAATAAAAACACAATATAACCGAGTAAACTTGTAATTACAGTTGTCGCCACATCGTATGACACGTGTTATTGTTTTGTTTAACGTTCAATTACATTTGAACAAAATATAAACATTGGATTGACGTGCCTAACATAAAAACATAAAATGCGTCGGAAATTTCTACGACAACAACCAATAACAAAGGGTGTTTGACAAGGTGGTGCAATTACAGCGTAGCTAATATTCTCATACCCTCATTTCCAGTCGTTCTATAAAAATTTTATTCAAAATATCATTCTTAACTGTCAAACATCAACATTTTTGTTACATTTGTGCCATTTTTCTAAAGAAATTCAATCCGTATCATAAATGTACATGCACCTGCTATCACTCAATTTGTGGCCGAGTACAGACAAACCGGAAGTGCTGCCAACCTACCAAGACAACCACGTGATAGGAAATCAAACCGGAATTAGGACCGTAACATTGTTTTGTCTCGCATACGTGAGTTGAATAGTCCAGTGGCTGTCACAGAAAGGGATACATTATGCCTTCAAGGGAGACCAGTCAGTGTCGAAACTATCCGATAACGGCTCAATTCATCATGACAATATGTACAAGATGCATAAAGCATGACCTCACAATTAACATATCAATATTCAGTTGCCAAGGATGCATTAAATTTGCTAATTGTGAAAAAGTGTTTTACAGACTAACGATTTACTGTCCAGTATGATGATGATCTGGCACATGCTTAGCAAGTATAGAGATTTTTACATCGACTTCTAAATTATTAAAAAGATATCCCTACAGCATAATTCAGGAATTACAAAATGTTTATGCGTTCCTGGTACCATGCTATTGTGTGAGCGAACAAGGAACACACACAATCTTGACTTTGTGACTTTTGGTATCGACAGTGGTCTCCGTTAGCTGCTTCCAGTTCAATTCATGTTCTTGTGAAGTTTGTGAAAATTCAATAGATCATGGTTATATGGTTAAAGTGAAGTTGTGTCAAATTTGGTTAAGATATGTTAAGCCTGTCCAGAGATATGCTTTATGATATAGTCGGAGTACTTATAAGTTTTGAGTAGTGTATAAGACCGGTACCCGGCAAACGTTGTTGAGTTTGAGTTTATTGGGGTTTTACGCCGTTTTCAACTACCAGGGTCATATCGCGGCGGCTGGAGCACGTGGGTTTTGTATTGTTTTAGGTTATTTATCCTCGGTTGCCGGTTGCCCATATGACCGAGTAGTAGACTGGGCGTGCCCAGGAAGGAACTCCCTTCTTTTGACCTGTTTCCAGCTTTGAATGGTGGAGGAAGACCCCAAGTGAGCACCTGGGTAGAACCACCGACGTACCGCAAGCCAGCTGGATAGCTTCCTCACATGAAAGTTCATACGTCCCTTGCGGGATTCGAACCAACAGAGGTGAGGGGCAAGTGATCCTGAGTCAGCGACTCTAACCACTCGGCCACGGACGCCCCTTAGCACGTGGGTTCCTGGTATTTCTCGCACCAGTACAACCACAATATCCAAACCGAGCCTCCAGCTGCTCTCTCACATAGATGATTCACACCCATTGGTGAGAGACAAATGACTTTTGTCAAATGTCAGAATGGATACTGGCCGAGCCGGGGTTCGAACTCGAGACCCCTGGATTGACAGACTCCGACGTAACCGACTGAGCTATCCGGGCTCGGCTGGCAAACGTTGTTGAGGGATTTCCATCAGAAATCTATTTTTAGCACACGATCCCGCGAAAAGTGTTTCTTATTGTAGATGCTACAGTGTTAATTTACAAAGTTAAAATCGGCAGATAACTCATTCTGGTCCGATCAGGCCCGTAATTGAAGTTGTCCGAGAACTTATGATCCTACTTGTTTTTGCCAAGTTTGATTTTTTTGTGGACGCTAGAGTGTAAACATCCCAATTGTTGACGGACGGACGGAAATTCGACAGACGGACGGACGTGACCACAATATAACTCTAAAAAAGAACTAAAACGAAATTTTATAACAACACCTACGAAATAGGCCTACTATTGTTTGTCCGCAATTAAGTCACAGTTAAGTGGAAAAAATCGTGTTCCCTATTCACATTTGTTTTGCCGTTTGAGAAAGGGTTAAGTTATAAGGGTTGTTCTAGCTATTTTATCCTCGGTTACCTCGTGCGTGAGTTGTTTTGCCGTTTGAGAAAGGGTTAAAGTTATAAGGGTTGTTCTGACAATTTTATGCTCGGTTACCTCGTGCGTGAGTTTTTCACGTTACTATAAATAGCCGACACCTGCTTTAAATTGGATAAATTTACGACGTTCAATGTAATACCGCCCCTTGGCCTAGTGTATAGAGCGTCCGCCTCGGGAGCGGGAGGTTCGGTGTTCAAGCACCGGCCGCGTCACACCCGAGACTTTAAAACGGGCAGAATTGACTTCCATCCCCAGGCGCCGGGGTTTTTATGGACAGCTTTTCGGAATCGGCCAATGAGCCGGTTTTGCACTTCGAAAAAAATGAGTTTAAAGGCAAAAAATACACATTCGTAAAAGGTTGCTAGAAGCACTACACATTCATTAATTCAACATTTTTAAACGAGCATTTTTTATGCTCCCCGGGAGAGCATATAGTCGCCGCTTTGTCTGTCCGTCCGTCCGTCATTCCGTCCGTTCTCCATAACCCTTGGGCCAAATCAAATGAAACTTACCATGTGAACTCCCTATGACAAAATGCCGATGTACTTTTCCCAGTTTTTGCCCTTGGCAATAAACTATGTGAAATATGGGTATAAAAATTATGTCATGCAAAAAGGGGGCTTATCATTTGCTAGCTTTATGTTAGCTCTGCATGGCATAAAATTATTGTGACAATGCCTTATTCGGGGAGCATTGTCCGTCTCTGACGGCTCTTGTTTTATTCTAAGTAAAATATTTATAAAGCGGAAAGAAGGAACTGATGCTTAATTTTCAAAAGCAATCTACTGCAGACGACAAAACATGTAATATAGTCTCAATGCTTGAAGGGTTAAGCCTTTCCAAAACAAGACATTGTTTTGACGTCCCAAATAAAAAGGGCTTGGGAAAACATTGAGGCAAAAGAAGAAAATGCGGGTTTAAGAAAATGCTGATATAAAATGACGATAAAAGAACAGAAACTAGAAAATCGGCATTTCTTCATAGGCCGAGATATTGACAAGAGTGACACCTAGGCTGGTCACCTCTAACTTCCGGGCAAACTTCCGGCGGGAAACAAAAACCGTGCACAGCTAGAAAACACTGAAAACACACAAGTAAGTCATTCTCTCTTTGAACGCCGCTTGTCCAGCATTTTTTGTGATTCTTTGGACCCTTTCTCTACCTACGACCAGTAAGATTCACTGTAAAAATTGTCCATTCTGCGTTGCTATCGGCATGCAGTCTTATTGTACCATAACCATTTCGTACCAAGATGGACCATAGAATCAAGGGCGGGTCCAGGATTTTTTTCCAGGGGGGGGGGGTCCACGCCCAAACTTTTTTCCAGGGGGAGGGGGGTCCAAGCCCAAATCAGTGTTTATTCTTAATTTTGGGGGAAGGCGGTCAGGGCACATGCGCGAAACCAGAGGGGGGTGATAGGGGGTCATGTCCCCCCCCCCCTGGAATTTGGCAAATAAGGGGGTTTTCAAAAAGATTACTGGTCTTTTTGCATCTAAAGTAAATCAGAAAAAGTGCACCCGATGTGGGACTCGAACCCACGACCCCCTGTATTACCAGTCGGACGCTCTAACCACTGAGCTAGCCGGGCACATGGTCGTGTTTCTACCCAACGTCACTACACATCTTTTGTCCCTGTGTACCACGACAAACCATTGTTGTATTTAGTCCTTCATGGTATGACATGTATCTGCATGCGGATCTAGAGGGGGGGGGCCAAAAATGAAAACAGGCCACGGCCCTAGCGCAGTTTGAAGCACATCTGCCTCTCATTCAAGAGGTCCTAAGTTCAGGGGTTGAAAAATCCACTCGCCCGCTCGCATTGGCGAGTAGAAAATGCCGTAGGACGAGTAGATTTGGGGACGAACTAGTCCGACGGGGCGAGTGCAAATTTAGGACTTGAATCACGCTGATTGAGGGGAAAAAAATAAAAGATCGAAAAGAAAGTATTTATTTCAAACTTCATATCAGAAACAATAATATTCGCTGTAAAATAAGACATTTCCCTGTTTATGTCGATCAATCCCGAAAGTGAAACTAAACAAGGAAACTAGAGTAAAACTGTGTTACTCATATGCGATGAATTGAGCGAGATCAAAGACGCCGCAAACACAGTCAATTGATGACGTAGTCATTCCAGTTTCAATATAATCACATGATTTTTCCGCAACCAAATAAGGTTACGTTTTACTATGATTTGTTTACAAAAGTCGCGTGTGCAGAAAGCGCGGGAAAATGGGATGAAGCAATGAAAACAAAACGCTATCTACGTAGTAAATACACCGACGTTAAATGGTTTTAACACAGACGCGTTGTCTCTTTCTGTTATGCCGCCTCGCGATTACACAAAGAAATTCTTTCACATTTACCGGGTTGATCCTAGTTGTACATATTAAACTGACCACGTGTGCTTACTCGACCATTTCGACAGCTAATCTATCTTTCGAATTAAATAAAAAGTAAGTGTTTACAGTAATGTTTAATCGGCGATTGATTTATGTTAAAAGATGGAGTCAAGTCTCTAGGAGCCACATTCGATTTATTGATCATCTTTTTTAATAAAATTGTTGCCTTATTCGCCTATGACTTTTGAAGAGGCGATCGCCAGCGCGAGCCCTGTCTGTCATTTATACCGAAGAAACTTTATTTGTAGTCAAAGAGTTATGTTATTTGCATAATAATGCATCCGTAAGAGCCAACAGTCTAAAATTTTCTTCATCTTTAAGGGCGAGTTGGGTTGCCTTAAGGGCGAGTAGAAATTCAGAGCTACTAGTCCTACAGGACTAGTAGGTTTGAAGAAATTTTTCAACCCCTGAAGTTTCCAGCCCGGCCTCTGCAAATACCCTGTCTGACAACAACGTTTTTTCTCATACTTTTGGGAACGGGTCCGGTACCAGGCAAATTGGGAAAAATGTGTTGTTTTGTCAAAAATTGGGAAAATATTTTCAACACAGACTGCAACAAAACTTGAGTCCTGTCCATAGTTAACTATATAAAATCAATGGAAGGGACTGTTTTTTTTTAATTTCATTAAAAAAGAAGGAATAACTTTGGTATTGGGAATTTTCTTGTCAGATTTTGGGAAAAAAATAACCTATTTGGCATTGGGAACGGGTCCTTTTTACAGACCCATCCAAAGAATGAGAAAAAACGCTGGACAAAAATGTCGCCCATCAATGGTTTGATATCGTTAACCTATGTGGGTGAGCAGCTGGAGGCTTGGGAAGGATGTTGAGGTAGTACTGGTACAAGCAACAAAAGGAATCCATGGTCAGCATATGAAAGCTTGAGACAGAAGAATTCAGATAATCGGCATTTTCTCCTTTTGTCTCAATAATTTCTTAGCAATATGAAACAAAAAAACATTCTTTTAACAAATCCTTTTTCACTAAATGCTCAAGGTGAGCTATTGTGGTCGCTTTTTGTCCGTCTGTCCGCCCATCTGTCCGTCCGTTCACAATTTCTTTCAACATCTTCTCCTCCTAAACCATTCAGGGGTCTTGCTACCAATTTTTGTTTGGGGCCAGGGGCCAGTGAAATAGGGAAAAATAGCGACGTTTTTACCTAAATTGGGAAAAACTAAAACAAGTTTGTATTCATACTGTCACTCAGTTTCAGCTATAAATTAGACTGTAGTGATGTGAAATGCATTTGTACATACTGTTGTTTAAGAATCTACTCTAAAACTGTCTTCAAAATGTTTGTAAATGAAGATGAGGTCTTAACATGGGGCATTCTGGGTCCTCATTTGGAATTTTCACCAGAGAATTGGGAAAAAAGATACTTTTTGCCATTGGGAATGGGGCCGAATAACGGCCCCAAAATTTGGCAAACGAGACCCCTGCCATTGGACCAATTTTGACCAAACTTGACAGGAACGTTCCTTGTGTGACACTTTCCAAAACTTGTTCGTGAATTTTTGTCAAAAAATGTGGACGTGGCAGGGCGGGGCTTTTCAGACTTAGAGAAATTCTTTAAAAATCCACCATTGGGCTGATTTGAACCAAACTCTGTAGGAATGTGCCTTGAGTCACTCTTTTCAAACTTTGTTCACAAGTTTTTACATTTGTCAAAATGTAATTTCTCAGGGAGAAAGGGGTTTATCGGACTTAGAGAAATCATAAGAAAATTCTTTAAAAATCAACCATTGGGCCTAATTCCCCTGTGAAATGTAATTCATAAAATAATGAACATATTATGAATCTTAAGAAGACATTATGAAGATATTAATGATTGACAAAATCTTTTCAAAATTTGTTCACAAGTTTTTACATTTGTCAAAATGTAATTTCTCAGGGAGAAAGGGGTTTATCGGACTTAGAGAAATCATAAGAAAATTCTTTAAAAATCAACCATTGGGCCTAATTCCCCTGTGAAATGTAATTCATAAAATAATGAACATATTATGAATCTTAAGAAGACATTATGAAGATATTAATGATTGACAAAATCCTTAAAACCTTCATGATGAATGCACAGGATTTATTATGAAGTTTTCATTTAAAAAAAATCTTGCATAATCCTGAAACTTGTTCATGATTTTTTTCTGAATATTTTCCACTGCAATTAAAACCAGTACTTCATAAAACATTCTTGTTTTGTTGTATTAAGAATAAATCAATAAAGTTCTTAATTAGTTCATAAGATGTCCATTATTGTGCATAAAGAACCTGGTCCAGTTTGAAAAAAAATGAGCTGATCATGAATTAATAATGGATTGTAACAGTTCTTAAAATGTCACTAACATGCCCATAGTTTGAATAAAGAACTGTGTAAGAACTGGTAAAGAATCAGGCCTCGTTCTTTGAATATTCTTAATGTATCCATTTGGAAAAAATGAACTGGTAATTAATTAGTAAGGGATCATTGTTACATTTCTTAAAAGGTACATAATAAGTCCATATTTTGAATAAAGAAGTGATTAAGGACTGATAAAGATTCAGACCCAGTTCTGTAAATATTCTTAATGTGTCCATTCTGGCAAAAAACATGAACTAATCATGAATTGATAATGGATTGTGTACAGTTCATAAAATGTTCTTAAAATGTTCATGATCGCCCAGTCTAATTTATGTTCCAGTCTATGACATGTGGTTTAGAAAATAATGGAGGGAATTTTGCTTGTCTGACTATTTTTCAAGAAATATGTTTTTGTTAAGAGTTATAATTAATATTTTTAGTTATAATCAAGTGATTAAGGACAGTGTTTATTTTTAATTTGGGGGGGAAGGCGGTCAGGGCCCATAGTTGGGGGAAAATTTGCGCGTGAACGCCCAAAAGGGGGAAATTTTAATACATGCTTATACTCTCAAATACAGTGTTACAAATGCATTTAACTTGCTTCTTTATCATTATGGGACATTTAAACAACCATTAGAACTGTTAGAGATGCCTAGAATGTAAATATGATTTGGATTTTTCTTTGCAACAAAAAAATCTAGTTCCAGGAGGGGAAAATTTCTCTGAAATGGGGGAAAAAAGTATATTCCTCAGAGAGGGGAAAGGGGCCCAATAACGACCGTTTTTTTAAGAAAAAAAATCACTAAATGATAAAACCAAGGAAGGCAATGTTAGTAAGTGTTCTTTAGACTAAATTTAACAAATTCAAATGTTTATTATGCTCCCCGAAGTGAGAGCATATAGTCGCCGCTTCGTCTGTCCGTCCGTCATTCCGTCCGTCCGTACGTCCGTCCGAAGCGATTTCTCTATAACCCTTGGGCCAATCAAATGAAACTTACCATGTGAACTCCCTATGACATAATGCCGATGTACTTTTCCCACTTTTTGGATTTGAGGCCTCGTCATGGGAAAAGGGGACTAATGGTCAAATACACTTTTTCTCTAATTTCTCATAGTCTAATGGTCAGAATTTGATGAAATTTCATATTTGAGTAGCAAATCAGATGCCCTTGACAATAAACTACTTTAAATTTGCGTATAAAAAGTATGTCATGGAAAAAGGGGGCTTAACGTTTGTTAGTTTAATCTTAAGCTCTGCATGGCATACATTTATTGTGACAATGCCTTAATCGGGGAGCATTGTCCGTCTCTGACGGCTCTTGTTTCTTTTACCATTCCCCACCCACATAATTATTCTGTAAAATGGATATTATTATTTTGCTTCTATAAATAGGAATCATTGATTTTTAATGGCCTGTTACTTATTACAGTTCTGAAACTACCTGTTCTACAAAAAGTTTCTTAAGTTTTGTTCTGTCAGCAACATATTTGTACAAATTGTTTTTTAGTATTTTTCATGACCTTGACGTGTTTTTAAAAAGGAAATAATGAACTGGCCTTTTTAGCTCACCTGAGCACGAAGTGCTCAAGGTGAGCTATTGTGGTCACTCAATGTCCGTCGTCCGTCCGTCCGTCCGTCCGTCCGTCTGTCCGTCTGTCTGTCCGTCTGTCTGTCTGTCTGTCCGTCTGTCAACAATTTGGTGTTTACACTCTAGCATCCACAAAAGATGGCCAATCTTGATCAAACTTGGTCAAAGTAAGTATGGGCATAAGTTCTCGGATGAGTTCGATTATGGTCCTGATCGGACCAGAATGTGCTGAGTTATCTGCCCTTGAATGTCAAAAAATGCTGTTTTTGACTTTGTTTACACTCTAGCATCTACAATTATTGATCAATCAAGACAAAACTTGGATATAATGTTGGAGACCATAAGATCTCAGATGAGTCCGATTTTCAGTCTGATCTGACCAGAAAGACGAGAGTTATGTGCCCTTTAATTTGACAAAATTGCTGTTTTCGTCTGTTTTCGACCTTGTTTACACTCTGGAATCTACAATTATTGATCAATCAAGACAAAACTTGGACACATTGTTGGGAACCATAAGATTTCACTTGAGTTTGATTTTCAGTCTGATCGGACTAGGAAGACTAGAGTTATGTGCCCTTGAATTTGACAAAATTGCCGTTTTCGACTGTTTTTGACCTTGTTTACACTCTAGAATCTACAATTATATATCAATCAAGATAAAACTTAGACACAATGTTGGAGACCATAAGATCTCAAATGATTTTGATTTTTAGCTCACCTGAGCACGAAGTGCTCAAAGTGAGCTATTGTGATCACTTTTTGTCCGTCGTCCGTCCGTCCGTCTGTCCGTCCGTCCGTCTGTCCGTCCACAATTTCTTCAAACATCTTCTCCTCCTAAACCATTGGTCCAATTTTAACCAAACTTGGCAGGAATGTTCCTTGTGTGACCCTTTTCAAAACTTGTTCGTGAATTTTTGATTTGTCAAAAAATGTGGGCGTGGCAGGGCGGGGCTTATATGATTTTAGAGAAAATTCTTTAAAAATCAACCATTGGGCCAATTTGAACCAAAGTTGGCAGGAATGTGCCTTGAGTCACTCTTTTCAAAATTTATCCACAAATTTTTACATTTGTCAAAAAATGTGGCCGTGGCAGGGAGGAAGGGGCTTATTGGACTTGGAGAAATCATAAGAAAATTCTTTAAAAATCAACCATTGGGCCCAACTGAACCAGACTTTGCAGAAATGTTCCTTGAGTCACTCTTTTTAAAATTTGTTTTCAAATTCTTGCAATTGACAAAAAATGTGGCCGTGGCAGGGAGGAAGGGGCTTATCGGACTTGGAGAAATCATAAGAAAATTCTTTAAAAATCAACCATTGGGCCAATGTGGACCAGACTTTGCAGAAATGTTCCTTTACTTACTCTTTTCAAAGTTTATTCACAAATTTTTACCTTTGTCAAAAAATTATGACTGTGGCAGGGAGGAAGGGGCTTATCGGACTTGGAGAAATCATAAGAAAATTCTTTAAAAATCAACCATTGAGCTAATTTGGACCAGACTTTGCAGAAATGTTCCTTGAGTCACTCTTTTCAAAGTTTATTCACAAATTTTTATACTTGTCAAAAAATGTGGCCTTGGCAGGGAGGAAGGGGGCTTATCAGACTCAGAGAAATTGTAAGAAAATTCTTTAAAAATCAACCATTGGGCCAAATTGAACCAGACTTTACAGGAATGTTCCTTGAGTCACTCTTTTCAAAATTTGTTTTCAAATTCTTACAATTGACAAAAAATATGGCCTTGGCAGGGAGGAAGGGGCTTATTGGACTTCGAGAAATTATAAGAAAATTCTTAAAAAATCAACCATTGGGCCCAAATGAACCAGACTTTGCAGGAATGTTCCTTGAGTCACTCTTTTCAAAATTTGTTCTCAAATTCTTACAATTGATAAAAAATCAGGCTGTGGCAGGGAGGAAGGGGCTTATCGGACTTAGAGAAATCTGTCCTATTTCTCTTATCTATTTCTCTTATCTGTTGCTCTGGCTGGCCCCATGTTTATCTTATGTAAACAAATAAGGGATTAGCCTTAGCTTATCAGATGGTAATCCTGTGCTATATTCTTTCAATCACAGACCAAATCTTGTTAATTGAGCCTATCATAAATGATCAATCTCTAACAGATCAGAATGCTTTGAAAATTAGCCCTATGTTGTATATTGCGAAATCATTAAATAATTATTGAAAAAAAATGTCAACAATTGTGCTAATTCATACCCAACCTTACAGGATCGATTGGAACAAAATTATTTGATTGTTTCCAAACAAAAAGTCCTTATAAGTTTCATGCCTTTGAATTTGACAAAAATTGCCATTATCACTCTTGCCATCTTGATTCAGGTGAGCGATTTAGGACCATCATGGTCCTCTTGTTGGTTAGATTGAACCAGAAAGTCGAGAGTTATGTGCCCTTGGATTTGACAAAATTGCCGTTTTTGACTGTTTTCGACCCTGTTTACACTCTAGAATCTACAATTATTGATCAAATAAGACAAAACTTGGACACATTGTTTGGGACTATATAATTTCAGATGAGTTTGATTTTCAGTCAGATCTGTTTAGAAAGGCGAGAGTTATGTGCCCTTGAATTTGACAAAGTTGCAGTTTTCGACTGTTTTCAACCTTGTTTACACTCTGGAATCTACAAATATTGACCAATCAAGACAAAACTTAGATATAATGTTGGAGACCATAAAGTCTCAAATAATTTTGATTTTTGGTCTGATTGAACCAGAAAGTCAAGAGTTATGTGCCCTTGAATTTGACAAAATTGCTGTTCTTGACTGTTTTCGACCCTATTTACACTCTAGAATCTACAATTATTGATCAACCAAGACAATACTTTGGCACTCTGCTGCTGATTGTAAGACCTTGCATGAGCTGAATTTTCTGCAATCAAATGAGAAAGTGGTCAGTCATGCATGTGACCTTAAATCTGACAAAATTGCTGTTTCGAATGAACAATCAAGACGAAATTTGGATTATGATGTTAATTACGATAAGATCTTGGATAAATGAATTATAGAATAATCAGAATAGTTATCTGCCATTCAAACTTTTACTATAAAAACCTCAATCAAGACAAAACTTGACACAATGTTATTGACCATAAGTTTGTTTTCAGTCTTAAATACCAATTGAATTGAACAAAACAGTGGCTCATATCATTTTGGTTCAGGTGAGCGATATAGGACCATCATGGTCCTCTTGTTTAATTCATGAATTTGTCTTTAAATAGTTCATGAACATTTCATGATTGTTTTTTTTTTCATTACAGCTTGGTTTAAGGATTTATTATGCATTTTCAACTTCATAAAAAATTCATTACTCTGTGTTTAGAGAAACCTGTATGTTTTAATGAAGTTTGTAAAGAAATATTATTCATGAATTCTTCATTGAAAAGAAGTGAACAGAAAATGGCCTATACCCATTTTTAACAAAATAATCATGATTTCTTCTTGAGATTGTTTGCGTATTTTTCTTGTATGAAGTCTTCATGAATTATATGATTATTTATTCATGAAGACTTCATGCATTTTTCTCAGAATGCAAAACTGCATGGTTTAAGGATTTATTATGCATTTCCAACTTCATGAAATATTGGTTTCTCTGTTTTTATGAAGATTTATGCAAAATGGGCCATTTTCTGTTCACTTCTTCTTCATGAAGATTTCATTTTTTCTGTTCTTAAATAGCTAATGAATATTTATTAAATACTTCATAAAGAATGACAAAGCGTTTCACAGGGGTTGAACCAGATTTTGCAGGAATGTTCCTTGAATCACTCTTTTCAAAATTTGTTCACAAATCTTTACATTTGTCAAAAAATGTGGGCTTGGCAGGGAGAAAGGGGCTTTTCAGACTTAGAGAAATCATAAGAAAATTCTTTAAAAATCAACTGTTCAGCCAAT
Source organism: Fragum sueziense (assembly GCA_963680895.1). Taxonomy (NCBI): domain Eukaryota; kingdom Metazoa; phylum Mollusca; class Bivalvia; order Cardiida; family Cardiidae; genus Fragum; species Fragum sueziense. Next base: position 7,443,667 of record OY804607.1, read on the forward strand.
TTTAATCAAACGTGGCAGGAAAGTTCCTTGAGTGACTCTTCTCAAAAAATTTGTTCACAAATTTTTACTTTTGTCAAAAAATGTGGGCATGGCAGGGAGGAAGGGGCTTATCAGACTTGAAGAAATCATAAGAAAATTCTTTAACCCATTACAACTCAGCCAGGTTAAATCAAGGGTCGTTTTGAACAAACAGATGCTGATAAGAATTATTGGTTTTTTACCTTTTCTGCACATTTTCTAACCTTATTCCCTAATTGTTTCCAAACAGAATAAAGCCCTTAGTTTGATGCCTTTGAATTTGACCTAATTGCCATTTTCACTCTTGTCACCTTGATTCAGGTGAGCGATAGGACCGACCATCATGGTCCTCTTGTATCCTTTTGCCTCAATATTTTCTATGCCATATTTTATGCAAATTATTTTCTTTTTAACATGAATTTTGCTGTTTAGAGCAGCTTTCAAATTAGATCATTCAAAAATTGTTGTTTGGGAAAGGGTTAAAAATCTTCTGCTCTCAAACCATAGGGCCAATTTTAATCAAACTTGGCAGTGGTATTTTTGGGGGTGCTTTTCTTAAATTGCAAACAAAATTCTGAATGGTCAATAAATGTAGGTTTGGCAGGGTGGTGCTTATCGGAGAAATCACGAAATATTTTTTTGAAAAGTCTACCAAGGGGTCAATTTAGTCCAAACAGTGAACTTGATTTCTTTGGTGACCCTTTACTTAAATTGCACAAGAAATTTTAATGTGGGTGTGCCAGGGCGGAGCTTATCAGAATTTGAGTAATCACTGAATAATTCTTTAAAAGTCAACCATTGGGTCAATTCACACCAAACTTTGTCAGAAAACGGGTATAGCAGTCAGAGGCTTACAAGAAATCATTAGATGATTCCTTTGTGTAATAAGCCAGTGGAGTGATTCAGGCCCTCTTGGGCCTCTTGTTACTGTGAGGTGTCAAATGTTGATATTACTGGTATGTGGGAATAGAGTAACCTATTTCCACACATTGACACTTTTGGACAACCCACAAAATAAAGGACTTGAAAAACATTGTGGAAAATGAAAAAACTGCTTGTGACAAACAATTTCTTCATTTCCTACAAATTTTCTACCAGAAACAAAAAAAAAAACAAAAAAAAAAACAAAACAAAACAAAACAAAACAAAAACATGCCAAATTTTATTCATTTGAAATTGTTGTCTGCAAAATCTGTGAATTTGTATCGGCTTTAATATTTGCCATTATGGTAATGGGTTAAAGCATTAATCCATTACCAGACGGCAGACTTTAATCCTGTCCAAATTCAAAGATGTTACAGATGCTAATTTCAAGCAATTTCTTCATTTTCCACAACATTTTCAAAAGCCTATAATCTTTTGGGGTGTCAAAAGGCATCACTGTGTGGTAATAAGTTAATGCATGAAAATTAATTAACACATCCCAAAAATTTAGAATTTTTTTTTACACTGCTCTAAATTCAAAGATGTTGCAGACGACAATTTAAAGTGAAAGATTTTTGGTATTTTTGTTTAGAAAATATTGTGTGAAATGAAGAAATTGCTTGTCAAAAGCAATTTCTTCATTTTCCACAATGTTTTCCCAAGCCAATTTCTTGTGGGGAGTCAAAAAGAGTCACTTTGTGGTATTAGGTAATGGGTTAATCTAATCTTTAATACTTATACAGAAAGACAATGTTTTCCCAAGCCAATTTCTTGTGGGGAGTCAAAAAGAGTCAATGTGTGGGTGGTAATGGGTTAATCTAATCTTTAATACAGAAAGACAATGTTTTCCCAAGCCAATTTCTTGTGTGGAGTAAAAAGGAGTCAATCTAATCTTTAATCTAATATCTTTAATACAGAAAGACAGTGAGATGATTCCAAACAGTGACTATTATTCCAAAAAAGATGGATATGTACAGTAACAAACAGTGACTATTATTCCAATGCAGATGGATATGTACAGTAACAAACAGTGACTATTATTCCAATGCAGATGGATATGTACAGTAACAAACACAAAAACAGACAGACAAACAGTGACTATTATTCCAATGCAGATGGATATGTACAGTAACAAACACAAAGAATGCAGATGGATATGTACAGTAACAAACACAAAGAATACAGATGGATATGTACAGTAACAAACAGTGACTATTATTCCAATACAGATGGATATGTACAGTAACAAACACAAAAACAGACAGACAAACAGTGACTATTATTCCAATACAGATGGATATGTACAGTAACAAACACAAAAACAGACAGACAAACAGTGACTATTATTCCAATACAGATGGATATGTACAGTAACAAACACAAAGAATGCAGATGGATATGTACAGTAACAAACAGTGACTATTATTCCAATACAGATGGATATGTACAGTAACAAACACTAAAACACACAGACAAGAGGGGAACAACTCAGAGAAAGTAATTTTCCGGTAAGGACAAATTTAACCCTTTCCCACGACAAAATTTTAGGGTGGTCCAATTCAATAGTTGCTGCAGACGACAAAACAAATGCTGTGGAAGATGAAATTTATGTGTAATATAGCAAAGAAAATATTGAGACAAAAGGAGAAACTGCTGGTTATCAGCAGTTTCTTTTTTTGTCTCAATGTTTTCTCAAGCCTATATTCTATCAGTGGCGTCAAAACCAGGTCTTGTTTGGGAAAGGGTTAAACCCTTTCACAAGCCAGAAAATTTTAATCTTATTAATGAAATAAAAAAAGATGTGACTGGAAACCAGAGGGATACAATGGCAATGAATTTAGTTCTAAAAATATACTTGGTTTACTGTTATGTTTTGATAACCGGTGAGTGGTTGTTATAAACTCTCTAAACTACGGCTTGAATCAAGCCGTAGTTACGAGATTTTACAACAACACTCATGATTTACTATTGTTTGTCCGAAATTATGTCGCAGTTCGCTGGGTAAAATCGTTCCCTATTTAACTCAATACCAAACAGTCACAATTTTTGACAACCAACTAGATAAAGGCTTTGGGGAAAAATGTGGAAAATGAAGAAATTGCTTGTAAGAAATTTTTTGTGACGGTATTTTGGTAGTCACATTTTCAGGGCCGAGCCTCGATAGCTCAGTAAGCTGGAGTCTGTAAATCCAGGGGTTAGGACACGGGTGGTAATCAGAGAAACTAGCTCCAAAAAGAGGTAGTTGCATAGAGCGAAAATTTGTAGGTCACGAACACATTTTCTACAATTATTTCTTTTAAAGCGAGTTTTTGAGAAAACTGGCGATGCTGTAGTATGAAGAAATGGTCGAAGTTTGTTGTGCACGAGAATATACGGTATTAGTAAGCAGAGTTCGAATACAATCGTTGAAAAACATTTCAAAATCGAAAGTAAAAACTTCTGAATTTTCGATTTTGAAATGTTTTTCAACGATTGTATTCAAACTCTGCTTACTAACACCGTATATTCTCGTGCACAACAAACTTTGACCATTTCTTCATATTACAGCATCGCCGGATTTTTCAATAACTCGGTGTAAAAGAAATAATTGTAGAAAAATGTGTTTGTGACCTACCTTTGTTAACATATTTTCGCTCTATGCAACTACCTCGGTAAAGGCCGGATATCACGAGGAAACAAAATACCGTTGACTCTTTTTGGAGCTAGTTTCTCTGTTTACCACGCGTGTAGGAGTAGTTACCCAGATTTGGCCAAACGTCATTTGTCTCTTACCAATATGTGTTGTACATCTATCTAAGAAAGTAGCTGGAGGCTCAGTTTGGATAATTGTTGTGGTAGTATTGGTGAGAGAAATATCAGGAATCCATGGTTAGGTGCTCCCGCCGGACCAATATGACTGAAGTAGTTGGGAGAGACATTAGACCCTTATCAAATAATCTAAATTGTTTTGCCATAGTTTTACCCATTCTTAACCCATTTCCAAACCACAAAATTTTAGTGTGATCCAATTCCAAATCTGCTGCAGACGACAAAAGATGAAATTTGTGAATAATATAGCACAGAAAATATTGAGGCAAAAGGAGAAACTGCTGCTTATCAGTCTCAATGCTTTTCAAAGCCTTTATCTTGTTGGGAGTCAAAAGGAGTCATTGTGTGATAATGGGTTAAACAGTGATGCCTTTTGACGCCCCACAAGATGAAGGCTTTGGAAAACATTGTGGTAAATTCAAAATTGCTTGCTATAAGCAATTTCTTCATTTCCCACAATGTTTCTATCCTAATAGACAGAAGAATGTGAAATTTAATTCATGTAAAATTGTTCGTTGAAATTAACCTCTTTGAATTTAGACCAGTCTAAAATTTGTTGTCTGGTTATGGGCTAAAAGCCGTCAGTTGTGTCACAGTATAGGGGGTTTAATGCCAAAAAAGTTAATCCATGCCCACAAAATAAAGCTCATGGATGAATGCTTTTAAAAATGTTGGAAATGAATAAGTTGCTTGTGACAAAATATTTACCACCAATAAAGACCAAGAAATCTAAAATTCCATTCACTTGAAATCGTTGTTTGTAACATCTTTGACATTACACCAGTCTATTATTTTGCCATCTTGTAATTATTGGCTTAATACATTACCACACTGTGAAGCCTTTTGACTCCCAACAAGATAAAGGCTTTGGAAAACATTGTGGAAAATGAAGAAATCGCTTGTTACAAGAAATTTCTTCATTTTCCACAATGTTTTCTAACCCAAAATGAAGAGATTTTTAAAATTTCATAAACTGGAAACTGTTGTCTGTAACATCTTTGATATTGGCAATTTGCACCAGTCTATAATTTTGCCATCTTGTCATTAATGGCTTAAATAATTGACATTAAAAACATCTCATTTTTCACAGGATGGGTATCAAAGGAGCATGAAGGACCTTTCCAATTAACCCAGAGCGCCAACAGACTGAGATGGACCGAAACAATGGATGGCTGACCAATGTGTGATCCCTACAACATTCAGACAGAAAGAGCATGTGGCAGATCTAGCGACCTACATGGCAGGAAGTTGTCCGCAGATGATCTTGAGATTGCTGGATTTACCAACACCAACCCTTCTTCACCGTCAGACGTTGAGAGGTAGACTCCGATCGTGACTGGGCAGCCAGGCTCCACCCTCAGAATAGGACTAATCGAAGGCCTGGTTAACCCTTTCCCAGTCAGCAAACTTTAAGGGTCATCCAACTTAAAAGTCAATGAAGACAGAAAAATTGATGTCAATTAAGATAACATTTGTGTTTCAAAGTAGCACAGAAAATATTGAGGCAAAAGGAGAAAATGCTGATCATCAGCATTTTCTTGTATTGCCTCAATGTTTTTCCAAGCCTTTCTGTTTAGGGAGGTCAAAACCAGGTCTTATTTGGGAAAGGGTTAATCTAAACATGGACTTTCCACAAGGACCCCTTTAGCTTGATGGGGCACATTTTTGTATTTCTAGGCAACATTTCAGGGTGATCCAAATTGAATTATGTTCACTGGTGGTGAACTCGGCCAAAGCGAGGGACGTTTTTTCCCGAATAATGTATTCCGTCGGTGTTGTTTTAAAATCTCGTAACTACAGCTTCGATAAAGCAGTAGGTACGATATTTGATAACAACACTGATGGTTTGTCAATACACAACAGTAAACCCAGTCTATTTTTTGAACAAATTCATTGTCATTAGAAAAAATCTCTATATCTTGTTGTAGAGAAAATGTCCCTCGCTTTCGAGGTCACCACCAGTGATGCTGAAGACAGCAAAATGGATGTTGAATAAATTAGGATTTGCATATAATATAAAATATTAAGGCAAAAGGAGAAAATGCTGATTATCAGCATTTTCTTCTTTTTGTCTTGATGTTTTCCCTAGCCTTTTGTAATCTTTTTAAACGTAGTTTTGTTGTAGAAATGGTAGATATTTTCGAATCTGAATCTGGAAAAAGGACCTTTAACCCTTTTCCAAACGGCAAAATTTTAAGGTGATCCACTTCAAAAACTGCCACAACTGACAAAATGGTGTTATTAAAGATATGATTTGTGTAAAATATGGCACAGAAAATATTGAGACAAAAGGAGAAACTGCTGGTTATCAGCAGTTTCTCGTTTTGTCTCAATGTTTTCACAAGCCTATTTATTCTATTAGTGACGTCAAATTCAGGTCTTGTTTGGGAAAGGGTGAAACCCGTTCCCATTATATTGACGCTTTTGATGCCTCAATAAGATAAAAGCTTTGGAAAACATTGTGGAAATTGAAGAAATTGCTTTTGATAAGGGTTTATGTTTTTCCACAATGTTTCCCTGGACAAAATGATCATTAGAATTTAAAAACATTTAGTAAAAAGGTACTATTCTAATCATGCTGTTACTGGTTAACCCTTTCCGAAAACAGCAAAATTTTAGGGCACTCCTATTCAAAAGCTTCTGAAGACATAATGGAAGTCAATAATGAGAGGATTTGTGTATAATTTAGTAAAGAAAAAAAAGAAAATGGCAAAAAAAGAAAATGCTGATTATCAACATTTTCTTCTTTTGCTTCAATGTTTTCCCAAGCTTTTTCAATTAGTGATGTCATGGACAGTCAAAACCAGGTATTGATTGCGAAAGGGTTGATTTAACTATTTTTCAACACTGTGTTTTCTTTGTTTATGTGGTAAGACTTTGGCCCTTTGGCCGACTTCGATTCGCGCTATAGCTCGAGCCATTTGATGTCATTTCTGCATTAACCCATTGCCACACAGTGACTCCTTTTGACTCCCCACAAGAAAATGGCTTATGAAAACATCATGGAAAATGAAGAAATTGCTTTTGACAAGCAATTTCTTCATTTCCCACAATGTTTTCCACCCAAAAAAGTCATACAATTTCCAAGTTTCATCATATTGAAAATGTCGTCTGCTACTTCTTTGAATTTGGATCAGTCCAAAATTGTGTCGTTTAGTAAATAGTCTGATTAGAGCTACAGATAAGAGGGGAAATGGCATTCTAATTTTTTTTATTGTAAATCCAAACCCTATATTGTGGGTACTCATTGGAATCATCTTGATGAGACTATTATATTACGAGCACACACAACATCGGGTTAGTTGAACAAAGAAAGATACAGTCGACACTCGTTATGTTGACATCGGATAAGTCGAATTTCCGCTTAAGTCGAAGTGAATGTTTGGTCCCGTCCTCTTCAATGGATTTTAAAAAGTTTAAACAAAATTATTATGAAATAAATATGCCATTGAAATTTAGTAGGAAAAGGATAGAAATTGCTCGTCTCGAGCAATTTCTTTCCTTTTCCTACTAGACGAGCAATTTCTTTCCTTTTCCTACTATATTTCAATTATGAAAGCTTTTGATGAACAATAGAATGGTCAAATGTCATTTAATTCGAAACAAAATGAAATCGGATAAGTCAAACTCGGGATATGTCGAGGTATTTTGACGGCCCCTACGACTTCGACACAACGAGTAACGACTGTATTTTATATTTTGAAAAGTCATCACTCCGTCTTATTTGTAGCTCTGGTCAGACATCCTCTAAACCCATTACCAAACGACAAAATTTTGGACCATTCCAAATTCAAAAGTTTTGCAGACGACAATTTCAAATGCACTGGATTTAACGTTTTTTCTTCTTTCTTAGTAGAAAACCTTATGGGAAATGAAGAAATCGCCTGTCACAAGCAATTTCTTCATTTTCCACAATGTTTTACCAAGCCTTTTCTTATGAGGGAGTCAAAAGGCGTTTTTGTGCAGTAATGGGTTAAGGCTGGTTACGGCCCCTGATATGTAACAAAGTATAGTCTGTAAACTTTCACCTGAACCAGACGAATATGCAATTACAGTTGGCACCACATCGTATGGCACAATGTTTATATTTTGTTCAAATGTTATTGGACAAAACAAAATATAAACACATGCCATACGATGTTGCGCCAATTGGACGTTAAACAAAATATAAACACGTGCCATACGATGTGGCGCCAACTGTAGTAATTTTGATGCGGAGTAATCAATATTTGTACACTGTCCAGCAAAATCGATAGTTTTCGTAAGCATTTTGAGTTTGTATTCTGCACATATTTCTCGTCTCAATATATCGTCGTTGTAAATGCAAAACCTTGTATCTCGTTTTTGGAAAAAATCAAAGGGAAAAAAGTGTAATAACTTTTCCCAAACTGAAATGTTTTACTTGAAATTTGGACATATTGTTTACAAATGATTTGTCATCAATACTGATCAGTTGAATATCTCAAAACTTGCAGGAATTGTCTGTAACTGGGCACACAATTTTGTACTTTGAAAATCGCAAGAATCAACATACAAGGTTTTGCATTTACACCGACGATATGACAGACATTCTCGAAGATCATACATTAAGAAAATCATTGAAGTATGTATTCACTTAGGCAAGATTCAAGGTGAAAAATTACTGACCATACATATCAGGGGCTGTAACCAGCCTAAGAGGGTTTTATGGCGTACCAAATGGGTCAAAAGTCTATATAGAGCGTGCACGCATAAAATATTCGCGTCGACGCATAAATTTTACGCGTCAACGCGTACATGTTATGCGTGCACGCTCTATATAGACTTTTGACCCATGTAGTACGTCGTAGTGTTTGATGTCATTTCGGCAGCAATAGTCTAACCATCCTCTAAGCTGGTTACGGCCCGTGATATGTAATTAACCAAACAGTGACTCTTTTTGACTCCCCACAAGAAAATAACTATGGAAAACATTGTGGCAAATGAAGAAATTGCTTGTGACTTTTTTCAAAATACCAAAAAATGTACCGTATTTCATTCACTTGAAATTGTCATCTGCATCATCTTTGAATTTGAAACATTCCAAAATTTTGCCGTTCGGTAATGGGTAAACATATCAGGGGCGGTAACCAGCTTAACCCTTTCCCAAACAAGACCTGGTTTTGACATCCCATACAGAATTGGCTTGGGAAAACATCAAGACAAAAAAATACACTGCTGATATCCAGCAGTTTCTCCTGTTGCCTCAAAATTTTCTGTGCTATTTCATACACAAATCATACCCTTACCATCATCCATTTTATCATTTGCATGGGGCTTTCAAATTGGAGCACCCAAAATTTTGCTGTTGATGAAAGGATTAATTAACTCTTTCCAAAACAAGACCTGGTTTTGATGTCCCTGATAGAAAAGACTTGGGAAAACATTGAGACAAAAGAAGAAACTACTGATAATCAGCAGTTTCTCCTTTTGCCTCAATATTTTCTGTGCTATTTTGTACACAAATCCAGTCTTTTCAACATCCATTTTGTGATCTCCAGCAGATTTTGAATTTTACCATCCTAAAATTTTGCTGTTTGGGAAGGGTTAATCTTTTCCCAAACAGCAATTTTGACTGTCCTGATAGCTGCAACAGAAAACAAAATGGATGTTGTTAATAAATGCTGGATTTGTGCACAAAATAGCACAGAAAATATCGGGACAAATGGAGAAAATGCTGATTATCATGCTGATTATCAGCATTTTCTTCTTTTGTCTCGAGGTTTTCCAAATCATTTTCTATTGGACATCAAAACCAGGTCTTGTTTTGGAAAGTGCTAGTGGATTATCGGACTATTGCTGCGGAAATGACATCAAATGGACAGGGCTATAGCGCGAATCGAAGTCGGCCATTGAGAGGGGAGAATTCAATTTGTGGCCGAGTACAGACAAACCGGAAGTGCTGCCAACCTACCAAGACAACCACGTGATAGGAAATCAAACCGGAATTAGGACCGTAACATTGTTTTGTCTCGCATACGTGAGTTGAATAGTCCAGTGGCTGTCACAGAAAGGGATACATTATGCCTTCAAGGGAGACCAGTCAGTGTCGAAACTATCCGATAACGGCTCAATTCATCATGACAATATGTACAAGATGCATAAAGCATGACCTCACAATTAACATATCAATATTCAGTTGCCAAGGATGCATTAAATTTGCTAATTGTGAAAAAGTGTTTTACAGACTAACGATTTACTGTCCAGTATGATGATGATCTGGCACATGCTTAGCAAGTATAGAGATTTTTACATCGACTTCTAAATTATTAAAAAGATATCCCTACAGCATAATTCAGGAATTACAAAATGTTTATGCGTTCCTGGTACCATGCTATTGTGTGAGCGAACAAGGAACACACACAATCTTGACTTTGTGACTTTTGGTATCGACAGTGGTCTCCGTTAGCTGCTTCCAGTTCAATTCATGTTCTTGTGAAGTTTGTGAAAATTCAATAGATCATGGTTATATGGTTAAAGTGAAGTTGTGTCAAATTTGGTTAAGATATGTTAAGCCTGTCCAGAGATATGCTTTATGATATAGTCGGAGTACTTATAAGTTTTGAGTAGTGTATAAGACCGGTACCCGGCAAACGTTGTTGAGTTTGAGTTTATTGGGGTTTTACGCCGTTTTCAACTACCAGGGTCATATCGCGGCGGCTGGAGCACGTGGGTTTTGTATTGTTTTAGGTTATTTATCCTCGGTTGCCGGTTGCCCATATGACCGAGTAGTAGACTGGGCGTGCCCAGGAAGGAACTCCCTTCTTTTGACCTGTTTCCAGCTTTGAATGGTGGAGGAAGACCCCAAGTGAGCACCTGGGTAGAACCACCGACGTACCGCAAGCCAGCTGGATAGCTTCCTCACATGAAAGTTCATACGTCCCTTGCGGGATTCGAACCAACAGAGGTGAGGGGCAAGTGATCCTGAGTCAGCGACTCTAACCACTCGGCCACGGACGCCCCTTAGCACGTGGGTTCCTGGTATTTCTCGCACCAGTACAACCACAATATCCAAACCGAGCCTCCAGCTGCTCTCTCACATAGATGATTCACACCCATTGGTGAGAGACAAATGACTTTTGTCAAATGTCAGAATGGATACTGGCCGAGCCGGGGTTCGAACTCGAGACCCCTGGATTGACAGACTCCGACGTAACCGACTGAGCTATCCGGGCTCGGCTGGCAAACGTTGTTGAGGGATTTCCATCAGAAATCTATTTTTAGCACACGATCCCGCGAAAAGTGTTTCTTATTGTAGATGCTACAGTGTTAATTTACAAAGTTAAAATCGGCAGATAACTCATTCTGGTCCGATCAGGCCCGTAATTGAAGTTGTCCGAGAACTTATGATCCTACTTGTTTTTGCCAAGTTTGATTTTTTTGTGGACGCTAGAGTGTAAACATCCCAATTGTTGACGGACGGACGGAAATTCGACAGACGGACGGACGTGACCACAATATAACTCTAAAAAAGAACTAAAACGAAATTTTATAACAACACCTACGAAATAGGCCTACTATTGTTTGTCCGCAATTAAGTCACAGTTAAGTGGAAAAAATCGTGTTCCCTATTCACATTTGTTTTGCCGTTTGAGAAAGGGTTAAGTTATAAGGGTTGTTCTAGCTATTTTATCCTCGGTTACCTCGTGCGTGAGTTGTTTTGCCGTTTGAGAAAGGGTTAAAGTTATAAGGGTTGTTCTGACAATTTTATGCTCGGTTACCTCGTGCGTGAGTTTTTCACGTTACTATAAATAGCCGACACCTGCTTTAAATTGGATAAATTTACGACGTTCAATGTAATACCGCCCCTTGGCCTAGTGTATAGAGCGTCCGCCTCGGGAGCGGGAGGTTCGGTGTTCAAGCACCGGCCGCGTCACACCCGAGACTTTAAAACGGGCAGAATTGACTTCCATCCCCAGGCGCCGGGGTTTTTATGGACAGCTTTTCGGAATCGGCCAATGAGCCGGTTTTGCACTTCGAAAAAAATGAGTTTAAAGGCAAAAAATACACATTCGTAAAAGGTTGCTAGAAGCACTACACATTCATTAATTCAACATTTTTAAACGAGCATTTTTTTATGCTCCCCGGGAGAGCATATAGTCGCCGCTTTGTCTGTCCGTCCGTCCGTCATTCCGTCCGTTCTCCATAACCCTTGGGCCAAATCAAATGAAACTTACCATGTGAACTCCCTATGACAAAATGCCGATGTACTTTTCCCAGTTTTTGCCCTTGGCAATAAACTATGTGAAATATGGGTATAAAAATTATGTCATGCAAAAAGGGGGCTTATCATTTGCTAGCTTTATGTTAGCTCTGCATGGCATAAAATTATTGTGACAATGCCTTATTCGGGGAGCATTGTCCGTCTCTGACGGCTCTTGTTTTATTCTAAGTAAAATATTTATAAAGCGGAAAGAAGGAACTGATGCTTAATTTTCAAAAGCAATCTACTGCAGACGACAAAACATGTAATATAGTCTCAATGCTTGAAGGGTTAAGCCTTTCCAAAACAAGACATTGTTTTGACGTCCCAAATAAAAAGGGCTTGGGAAAACATTGAGGCAAAAGAAGAAAATGCGGGTTTAAGAAAATGCTGATATAAAATGACGATAAAAGAACAGAAACTAGAAAATCGGCATTTCTTCATAGGCCGAGATATTGACAAGAGTGACACCTAGGCTGGTCACCTCTAACTTCCGGGCAAACTTCCGGCGGGAAACAAAAACCGTGCACAGCTAGAAAACACTGAAAACACACAAGTAAGTCATTCTCTCTTTGAACGCCGCTTGTCCAGCATTTTTTGTGATTCTTTGGACCCTTTCTCTACCTACGACCAGTAAGATTCACTGTAAAAATTGTCCATTCTGCGTTGCTATCGGCATGCAGTCTTATTGTACCATAACCATTTCGTACCAAGATGGACCATAGAATCAAGGGCGGGTCCAGGATTTTTTTCCAGGGGGGGGGGGGTCCACGCCCAAACTTTTTTCCAGGGGGAGGGGGGTCCAAGCCCAAATCAGTGTTTATTCTTAATTTTGGGGGAAGGCGGTCAGGGCACATGCGCGAAACCAGAGGGGGGTGATAGGGGGTCATGTCCCCCCCCCCCTGGAATTTGGCAAATAAGGGGGTTTTCAAAAAGATTACTGGTCTTTTTGCATCTAAAGTAAATCAGAAAAAGTGCACCCGATGTGGGACTCGAACCCACGACCCCCTGTATTACCAGTCGGACGCTCTAACCACTGAGCTAGCCGGGCACATGGTCGTGTTTCTACCCAACGTCACTACACATCTTTTGTCCCTGTGTACCACGACAAACCATTGTTGTATTTAGTCCTTCATGGTATGACATGTATCTGCATGCGGATCTAGAGGGGGGGGCCAAAAATGAAAACAGGCCACGGCCCTAGCGCAGTTTGAAGCACATCTGCCTCTCATTCAAGAGGTCCTAAGTTCAGGGGTTGAAAAATCCACTCGCCCGCTCGCATTGGCGAGTAGAAAATGCCGTAGGACGAGTAGATTTGGGGACGAACTAGTCCGACGGGGCGAGTGCAAATTTAGGACTTGAATCACGCTGATTGAGGGGAAAAAAATAAAAGATCGAAAAGAAAGTATTTATTTCAAACTTCATATCAGAAACAATAATATTCGCTGTAAAATAAGACATTTCCCTGTTTATGTCGATCAATCCCGAAAGTGAAACTAAACAAGGAAACTAGAGTAAAACTGTGTTACTCATATGCGATGAATTGAGCGAGATCAAAGACGCCGCAAACACAGTCAATTGATGACGTAGTCATTCCAGTTTCAATATAATCACATGATTTTTCCGCAACCAAATAAGGTTACGTTTTACTATGATTTGTTTACAAAAGTCGCGTGTGCAGAAAGCGCGGGAAAATGGGATGAAGCAATGAAAACAAAACGCTATCTACGTAGTAAATACACCGACGTTAAATGGTTTTAACACAGACGCGTTGTCTCTTTCTGTTATGCCGCCTCGCGATTACACAAAGAAATTCTTTCACATTTACCGGGTTGATCCTAGTTGTACATATTAAACTGACCACGTGTGCTTACTCGACCATTTCGACAGCTAATCTATCTTTCGAATTAAATAAAAAGTAAGTGTTTACAGTAATGTTTAATCGGCGATTGATTTATGTTAAAAGATGGAGTCAAGTCTCTAGGAGCCACATTCGATTTATTGATCATCTTTTTTAATAAAATTGTTGCCTTATTCGCCTATGACTTTTGAAGAGGCGATCGCCAGCGCGAGCCCTGTCTGTCATTTATACCGAAGAAACTTTATTTGTAGTCAAAGAGTTATGTTATTTGCATAATAATGCATCCGTAAGAGCCAACAGTCTAAAATTTTCTTCATCTTTAAGGGCGAGTTGGGTTGCCTTAAGGGCGAGTAGAAATTCAGAGCTACTAGTCCTACAGGACTAGTAGGTTTGAAGAAATTTTTCAACCCCTGAAGTTTCCAGCCCGGCCTCTGCAAATACCCTGTCTGACAACAACGTTTTTTCTCATACTTTTGGGAACGGGTCCGGTACCAGGCAAATTGGGAAAAATGTGTTGTTTTGTCAAAAATTGGGAAAATATTTTCAACACAGACTGCAACAAAACTTGAGTCCTGTCCATAGTTAACTATATAAAATCAATGGAAGGGACTGTTTTTTTTAATTTCATTAAAAAAGAAGGAATAACTTTGGTATTGGGAATTTTCTTGTCAGATTTTGGGAAAAAAATAACCTATTTGGCATTGGGAACGGGTCCTTTTTACAGACCCATCCAAAGAATGAGAAAAAACGCTGGACAAAAATGTCGCCCATCAATGGTTTGATATCGTTAACCTATGTGGGTGAGCAGCTGGAGGCTTGGGAAGGATGTTGAGGTAGTACTGGTACAAGCAACAAAAGGAATCCATGGTCAGCATATGAAAGCTTGAGACAGAAGAATTCAGATAATCGGCATTTTCTCCTTTTGTCTCAATAATTTCTTAGCAATATGAAACAAAAAAACATTCTTTTAACAAATCCTTTTTCACTAAATGCTCAAGGTGAGCTATTGTGGTCGCTTTTTGTCCGTCTGTCCGCCCATCTGTCCGTCCGTTCACAATTTCTTTCAACATCTTCTCCTCCTAAACCATTCAGGGGTCTTGCTACCAATTTTTGTTTGGGGCCAGGGGCCAGTGAAATAGGGAAAAATAGCGACGTTTTTACCTAAATTGGGAAAAACTAAAACAAGTTTGTATTCATACTGTCACTCAGTTTCAGCTATAAATTAGACTGTAGTGATGTGAAATGCATTTGTACATACTGTTGTTTAAGAATCTACTCTAAAACTGTCTTCAAAATGTTTGTAAATGAAGATGAGGTCTTAACATGGGGCATTCTGGGTCCTCATTTGGAATTTTCACCAGAGAATTGGGAAAAAAGATACTTTTTGCCATTGGGAATGGGGCCGAATAACGGCCCCAAAATTTGGCAAACGAGACCCCTGCCATTGGACCAATTTTGACCAAACTTGACAGGAACGTTCCTTGTGTGACACTTTCCAAAACTTGTTCGTGAATTTTTGTCAAAAAATGTGGACGTGGCAGGGCGGGGCTTTTCAGACTTAGAGAAATTCTTTAAAAATCCACCATTGGGCTGATTTGAACCAAACTCTGTAGGAATGTGCCTTGAGTCACTCTTTTCAAACTTTGTTCACAAGTTTTTACATTTGTCAAAATGTAATTTCTCAGGGAGAAAGGGGTTTATCGGACTTAGAGAAATCATAAGAAAATTCTTTAAAAATCAACCATTGGGCCTAATTCCCCTGTGAAATGTAATTCATAAAATAATGAACATATTATGAATCTTAAGAAGACATTATGAAGATATTAATGATTGACAAAATCTTTTCAAAATTTGTTCACAAGTTTTTACATTTGTCAAAATGTAATTTCTCAGGGAGAAAGGGGTTTATCGGACTTAGAGAAATCATAAGAAAATTCTTTAAAAATCAACCATTGGGCCTAATTCCCCTGTGAAATGTAATTCATAAAATAATGAACATATTATGAATCTTAAGAAGACATTATGAAGATATTAATGATTGACAAAATCCTTAAAACCTTCATGATGAATGCACAGGATTTATTATGAAGTTTTCATTTAAAAAAATCTTGCATAATCCTGAAACTTGTTCATGATTTTTTTCTGAATATTTTCCACTGCAATTAAAACCAGTACTTCATAAAACATTCTTGTTTTGTTGTATTAAGAATAAATCAATAAAGTTCTTAATTAGTTCATAAGATGTCCATTATTGTGCATAAAGAACCTGGTCCAGTTTGAAAAAAAATGAGCTGATCATGAATTAATAATGGATTGTAACAGTTCTTAAAATGTCACTAACATGCCCATAGTTTGAATAAAGAACTGTGTAAGAACTGGTAAAGAATCAGGCCTCGTTCTTTGAATATTCTTAATGTATCCATTTGGAAAAAATGAACTGGTAATTAATTAGTAAGGGATCATTGTTACATTTCTTAAAAGGTACATAATAAGTCCATATTTTGAATAAAGAAGTGATTAAGGACTGATAAAGATTCAGACCCAGTTCTGTAAATATTCTTAATGTGTCCATTCTGGCAAAAAACATGAACTAATCATGAATTGATAATGGATTGTGTACAGTTCATAAAATGTTCTTAAAATGTTCATGATCGCCCAGTCTAATTTATGTTCCAGTCTATGACATGTGGTTTAGAAAATAATGGAGGGAATTTTGCTTGTCTGACTATTTTTCAAGAAATATGTTTTTGTTAAGAGTTATAATTAATATTTTTAGTTATAATCAAGTGATTAAGGACAGTGTTTATTTTTAATTTGGGGGGGAAGGCGGTCAGGGCCCATAGTTGGGGGAAAATTTGCGCGTGAACGCCCAAAAGGGGGAAATTTTAATACATGCTTATACTCTCAAATACAGTGTTACAAATGCATTTAACTTGCTTCTTTATCATTATGGGACATTTAAACAACCATTAGAACTGTTAGAGATGCCTAGAATGTAAATATGATACTATATTATATATGCTATAGCTCGAGCCATTTGATGTCATTTCTGCATTAACCCATTGCCACACAGTGACTCCTTTTGACTCCCCACAAGAAAATGGCTTATGAAAACATCATGGAAAATGAAGAAATTGCTTTTGACAAGCAATTTCTTCATTTCCCACAATGTTTTCCACCCAAAAAAGTCATACAATTTCCAAGTTTCATCATATTGAAAATGTCGTCTGCTACTTCTTTGAATTTGGATCAGTCCAAAATTGTGTCGTTTAGTAAATAGTCTGATTAGAGCTACAGATAAGAGGGGAAATGGCATTCTAATTTTTTTTATTGTAAATCCAAACCCTATATTGTGGGTACTCATTGGAATCATCTTGATGAGACTATTATATTACGAGCACACACAACATCGGGTTAGTTGAACAAAGAAAGATACAGTCGACACTCGTTATGTTGACATCGGATAAGTCGAATTTCCGCTTAAGTCGAAGTGAATGTTTGGTCCCGTCCTCTTCAATGGATTTTAAAAAGTTTAAACAAAATTATTATGAAATAAATATGCCATTGAAATTTAGTAGGAAAAGGATAGAAATTGCTCGTCTCGAGCAATTTCTTTCCTTTTCCTACTAGACGAGCAATTTCTTTCCTTTTCCTACTATATTTCAATTATGAAAGCTTTTGATGAACAATAGAATGGTCAAATGTCATTTAATTCGAAACAAAATGAAATCGGATAAGTCAAACTCGGGATATGTCGAGGTATTTTGACGGCCCCTACGACTTCGACACAACGAGTAACGACTGTATTTTATATTTTGAAAAGTCATCACTCCGTCTTATTTGTAGCTCTGGTCAGACATCCTCTAAACCCATTACCAAACGACAAAATTTTGGACCATTCCAAATTCAAAAGTTTTGCAGACGACAATTTCAAATGCACTGGATTTAACGTTTTTTCTTCTTTCTTAGTAGAAAACCTTATGGGAAATGAAGAAATCGCCTGTCACAAGCAATTTCTTCATTTTCCACAATGTTTTACCAAGCCTTTTCTTATGAGGGAGTCAAAAGGCGTTTTTGTGCAGTAATGGGTTAAGGCTGGTTACGGCCCCTGATATGTAACAAAGTATAGTCTGTAAACTTTCACCTGAACCAGACGAATATGCAATTACAGTTGGCACCACATCGTATGGCACAATGTTTATATTTTGTTCAAATGTTATTGGACAAAACAAAATATAAACACATGCCATACGATGTTGCGCCAATTGGACGTTAAACAAAATATAAACACGTGCCATACGATGTGGCGCCAACTGTAGTAATTTTGATGCGGAGTAATCAATATTTGTACACTGTCCAGCAAAATCGATAGTTTTCGTAAGCATTTTGAGTTTGTATTCTGCACATATTTCTCGTCTCAATATATCGTCGTTGTAAATGCAAAACCTTGTATCTCGTTTTTGGAAAAAATCAAAGGGAAAAAAGTGTAATAACTTTTCCCAAACTGAAATGTTTTACTTGAAATTTGGACATATTGTTTACAAATGATTTGTCATCAATACTGATCAGTTGAATATCTCAAAACTTGCAGGAATTGTCTGTAACTGGGCACACAATTTTGTACTTTGAAAATCGCAAGAATCAACATACAAGGTTTTGCATTTACACCGACGATATGACAGACATTCTCGAAGATCATACATTAAGAAAATCATTGAAGTATGTATTCACTTAGGCAAGATTCAAGGTGAAAAATTACTGACCATACATATCAGGGGCTGTAACCAGCCTAAGAGGGTTTTATGGCGTACCAAATGGGTCAAAAGTCTATATAGAGCGTGCACGCATAAAATATTCGCGTCGACGCATAAATTTTACGCGTCAACGCGTACATGTTATGCGTGCACGCTCTATATAGACTTTTGACCCATGTAGTACGTCGTAGTGTTTGATGTCATTTCGGCAGCAATAGTCTAACCATCCTCTAAGCTGGTTACGGCCCGTGATATGTAATTAACCAAACAGTGACTCTTTTTGACTCCCCACAAGAAAATAACTATGGAAAACATTGTGGCAAATGAAGAAATTGCTTGTGACTTTTTTCAAAATACCAAAAAATGTACCGTATTTCATTCACTTGAAATTGTCATCTGCATCATCTTTGAATTTGAAACATTCCAAAATTTTGCCGTTCGGTAATGGGTAAACATATCAGGGGCGGTAACCAGCTTAACCCTTTCCCAAACAAGACCTGGTTTTGACATCCCATACAGAATTGGCTTGGGAAAACATCAAGACAAAAAAATACACTGCTGATATCCAGCAGTTTCTCCTGTTGCCTCAAAATTTTCTGTGCTATTTCATACACAAATCATACCCTTACCATCATCCATTTTATCATTTGCATGGGGCTTTCAAATTGGAGCACCCAAAATTTTGCTGTTGATGAAAGGATTAATTAACTCTTTCCAAAACAAGACCTGGTTTTGATGTCCCTGATAGAAAAGACTTGGGAAAACATTGAGACAAAAGAAGAAACTACTGATAATCAGCAGTTTCTCCTTTTGCCTCAATATTTTCTGTGCTATTTTGTACACAAATCCAGTCTTTTCAACATCCATTTTGTGATCTCCAGCAGATTTTGAATTTTACCATCCTAAAATTTTGCTGTTTGGGAAGGGTTAATCTTTTCCCAAACAGCAATTTTGACTGTCCTGATAGCTGCAACAGAAAACAAAATGGATGTTGTTAATAAATGCTGGATTTGTGCACAAAATAGCACAGAAAATATCGGGACAAATGGAGAAAATGCTGATTATCATGCTGATTATCAGCATTTTCTTCTTTTGTCTCGAGGTTTTCCAAATCATTTTCTATTGGACATCAAAACCAGGTCTTGTTTTGGAAAGTGCTAGTGGATTATCGGACTATTGCTGCGGAAATGACATCAAATGGACAGGGCTATAGCGCGAATCGAAGTCGGCCATTGAGAGGGGAGAATTCAGAGGGGTATATGTTTGTATGGAATATAAAGAAGAATAAAGATGTTATTCAAATTCAACAGATTTTATTCAATCATTTTTCATCCTAAAAAAGCAACCTCACACCAGCACACAGTTGACTCTTCTTGGCTCAAACCCTTGACTGCTGGGTTGCGTTTGCTCCGAAATATTGAGAGCTTAGTGCAAAACTGTTGTAGGTCCTTGTGATTTTGTATGCAGTTACAGTAATTTTGTGTCGAGTCCTTGAAATGCGGCAGTACTTTGTGACATGCAGACTGTTAACAAAAGTTTGTTGTGAGAATGTGGAAATATTCCTGTACATGTGGATGGAAAGTGTCTGTACTTGTCTATTAAAGGAAGTCCATGCGTTTGTGAGAAAAGGCGAAGTTCAGTTTTAATTTTGTCAATTTTGCCTGCATATTTTAATGCCTTGAAAGAATAAGGTGGCAATCTTTATATTGTTGCTTTTTATCCAAAACCCTGTAACTTAAAGCTTTTAGCAAGCTGTAGTTATGAGGTTTTTGAAGATAAGCAGCAATATTATAGCAAAGTCTTATTCCATCATCCAAGACATGACATTAACTGCCATTCTAATTATCTTACTCTTTACCAATGCAAAATACCCTAATGTTGAAGGGCTTAGTGTTAAAAAGTTCTAACTGTCCATATCATGCAGTAAGAACCTTTCAGCACCAAACCCTCCCACAAATTTCAGCGTTATTGCAAAACCTGGTAACACCAGCTTGATCAAAGCTGCAGTTACAAGGTGTTGCAGTAACACTGACGAAATACTGTCAGATAAAGAGTTGTGGAACCAAAGACCATATTTGACCAATAATTCTTTATTATTCTTGAGTCTAAAAAGACTTACGAATTTCAAATTTGTTGACTGCAGGCGGCATCTTTCAAACTGCATCAGTCTAAAATTTAGTTTGGGAAAGGTGGTCATCGCGCAAAAAGAGAACTAGCTTGTGAAAATGGACAACTCGGAGAGTGTTCAGCATATATAAGCTGACCTACTTTTAGATAATCTTGGATCTCCCGATATTTTCAGGCATTGGAAACGTTGTGTTTGGCTCTTGTGGTGGACATTGATCCATGGATGTTCCTCCTAATTACACTCACAGAGAAACACTGATAAGACCCTAGTTTTAGAAAGAATGTTCTATCGCTGTTTTACATTCTCCTAAATTTAATTTAGTTTGATTTAAAGTTTGCTTTAAGTTTACAAGATTTTAAAATTTAAAATTGACTTAATGTCATTTGGAACTGTAAAAATTTTGGTTTTGAAGTCTTCAATTGTAGAGGGTTATGGAGAACAAAGAGAGTTCAAGTTTTGGACAATGCCAGCGGCGGATCCAGGATTTTTGTAAGGGGGGGTTCGAATATACAAATTAAAATAGTGCTGTCCTTAGAGCTAACACAGTTTATTTCACGAGCACCCGTCGAGAGATACAAGTTATTTATGACCAAAAAAAAAAGCTTTCCAAATTGTCAGTTTCACAAGCTAGATCTACCGGTATACCCTACATATCATACCAACTATTAGTCATTCCAATTTGGACAAGTAAGTATTTTGTTTGATATAGAATTTTTATACCCTTTAGTTCCGCATTGAAGTAAGAATGGCAATTTAAACTGCAGGAAAAAAATAAACAAAATGAAAACTCACCACTTCTCCTTTTCTCACAAAACATGGACTACCATTCACAGACAAGTACAGAAAATTTCCATCCACAAGTACAGGAATATTTTCACATTCTCACAACAGACTTGTGTAAAATAGTCTACATCTCACACAGTACTGCCACATTTCAAAGACTCAACACAAAATTACTGTAATCACATACAAAATTACAAGTACCTACAACAGTTTTGCACTAAGCTCTCAATATTTCGGAGCAAACACAACCCAACAGTCCAGGGTTTAAACCAGGAAGAGTCCACTTTGTGCTGTTGTGAGACTGCTTACACTTTTTACAATTAACAACTATTTAACAACAATTAATTGAATGAAGAATGAAATGTACAAATAAAAAATTAACCCTTTCCCAAACAAGAATTGATTTTAGCATCCCTATTAGAAAAGGTTTTGGAAAAATTGTAGCAGTGATAATCAGCATTTTCTCCTTTTGCTTCAAAATTTTAAACACTATATTGTACATAAATCCACCCTTCAAATTTAAAGTCAAAATCAGTATTTCAGACAAGAAAATGTGTATACTAGCACAGAAAGTATTCAAAACAAGAGTTGTCCGCAGACAACGTAGCTCGCCTATACGGGTGCTTGTCACAAAAACAGCTTAATTTTTAAAAAGTAGGTCAAATTCCAAGGTCAAGGTCACATGGTCAAAGATCATGGTCCCAAATGAAAGGTCTTGGCAGGAGGTATCCATGTGTGAAATATCAAGGCTGTATCATTAATAGTGCATGAGATATTGGCCAGGTTAAAGTTTTTTAAAAGTAGGTCAAACTCTAAGGTCAAGGTCACTAGGTCAAATGTCATGGTCCCAAATGAAAGGTCTTGTCAGGAGGTATCCATGTGTGAAATATCAAGGCTGTATCTCAAATAGTGCCCGAGATATAGACCAGGCTAAAGTTTTATTCAAGTGAAGACGCGATGCCGACGCTGACACTAGGGCTGTGACATTAGCTCCCCGGACCGGCTCGCTAAAAAGAAGAAAATGCTGAAGATCAGCAAGTTCTTTGTTCTCCTTAATGTTTTTAAACGCCTTTTCTACTTAGGGAGGTCACAACCTGATCTTGTTTTGGAAAAGGTTAAGCCTTTCCCAATTTCCCAAATGGCAATACAATTGAAAACATTGCAGACAATGATAATGAATTTTGCTATAAAAATAGACTGTAATTACAGTTTATGTATTGATAAACTGCCGGTGTAGTTATAAAATCTTGTATCTATAGCATGAATCAAGCCATAGTTACAAGATTTTATGATAACACCTACAAAATACTATTGTGTGTCCAAAATTACGTCACTGGGAACTGAATAAAATCGTTCCCTATCGCCTAAGGAAAGTCATGTTGAATATATCCATGTGATATATAGAAAACTTTGAAGGAAAAGGAGAAAATTCTGATTATCATCATTTTCATCATTTCTTGCAAGGTTTTCTAAAGCCATATGGGTATCATGGGAAAGTACATACAGACATGTATATGAAATATATCTTCGCTTTTCAGCAAAATCCTCGTAACTGCAGCTTAAAACAAGCTGCAGTTGCGAGGTTTTTAGCTCCACTGGCCTTCAGGCCAGCGGGCTATTGTCATGGCGCTGTGTCCGTCGTGCGTGCGTCCGTGCGTCCATCCGTCCGTCCGTCCGGTCGTCAACTTTTTCTTTAAAAATCTTCTCCTCAGAAACCACATGATGGATTTCAATCAAACTTCACAGGAATGATCCCTAGGTGATCCTCTATCAGATTCCTAAATTTCATTCTGATTGAACTAGAAAGTCTGGAGTTATCTGCCCTTGAATTAAAAAATGGCTGTTTTGACTTTGTTTTCACTCTAGCCACTACAAATATTTATCAATCAAGACAAAACTTGGTCAGAATGTTGGTGCTGATAAGATCTTGCCTGAGTGCAATTTTCAGCTTGATCTGAATATTATGTCTTGAGTTATGTGCCCTTGAAATTGGCAAAATTACCATTTTTGACCTTATTTTTACTCAAACAACCATAAATATCCACCAATCAACACGAAACTTTCATGTAATCTTACTGGCCATAAGATCTTGCATGTTTGTAATTTTCAGCTTCATAGGAATCTTAAATCATGATTTTTCTGCCCTTGAATTTGACAAAATTGCTGTTTTCGACTTTGATTTTACACTCTTTACATCCACAAATATTGAACAATCAAGTCAAAACTTAAACAAGATGTAGGTGAAGTTAAGATCTTGCTTTAGTGTGATTCTTAGCTAGATAGGAATATATAATCCTCAGTTATATGCCTTTCAATTTGACAAAATTGCTAATTGTGACTTTTTTCTCACTCTAACAGCCAAACTCACTCTATTAAAGACAAAGCTTGGTAACCAATTGATCTTATACGAGTGTGTTTTCAGTTTTCTAGTTACTTTGTAATTGCTTTAAGAGCAACAAGTTTTGAAAAATTTAGTCAAAACTTGATATGACAAGAAATTCAGGTTTCATCAGCCATTTGCATTAATTTTGGAATATGGTATTTCCCCAATTCTATTTTTAGCTCAAAATCTATTTTTAGAAATATGAAATATTTTGTAGTAATCAATGGTCTGTCAATTTAGATCTGTTTGGAAGATGGAAAATTTTAATTGCTAGTATCATCCAAAGCTGGAATGTTCTACCATTTCCTTTTACCCTTTCTCAAATGGCAAACATATAGTTTTACTTTCTTTGCTTCAAGAACAAAACATTTTGAACAATCTAGTTTTGTAACTTTCTTTTTGCTCTATGAAACACAAGCATTGAACAATCTAATCTAATCTTGGATTAAATATTACATGAAACTCAGGCCTGTGGAGCGACTCAAGACCTTCAGGTCTTCTAGTTGCTGAAAAGCGACAATATGTGACCTATCACACTAAAAAGGACCTTTTGGGAGGTGTGAAAAGACTCGGCCCTAGTCAGTCTGCGCTGTCCGCACAGAATAACTAGGGTCGATGGCCCGATGCTGATTACCCAAATATGATTTTCAGAATGTAGAACGTTTTTCCTTTCTTACTTAAACCTTTTTCCAAACAATACCTTGTTTTGACTTGACATACCTATTGGAAAAAGCTTGGGAGAACATCAAGACAAAAGAGGAGAATGCTGTTAATTGGCATTTTCTCCTTTTGCCTCAGTATTTTCAATGCAATATTGCACACAAATCTGAATTTTAAGTTAACTTTCCAAATACAACATCCACTGATTTTGATCTGTTTCTCAAACTTTGATTTCATAAGCACCCCACAAGGTCCCTTTTAGCTTGATAGCTAGGTCATATACACATGTACAGTTGCAACTTGTTAACCCTTTCCCAAACAACATAATTTTGGACTGTTCCAATTTGAAAGGTGTTACAGACGACAATTTTCAAGTAAATAAAGAAATGGTTGGTGTACAATATACCACAGAAAATATTGAGACAAAAGGAGAAACTGCTGGTTATCAGCAGTTTCTTCTTTTGTCTCAATGTTTTCCCAAGTCTTTTTCTAATTGACGTCAAAACCCTGTCTTGTTTGGGAAAGGGTTAAATCGACATAGGATAAATTTAATTTCTACTGAAGTCGAAGTAAAAAACTTTGTCCCGTCATCAACAATTAATAATTATCAAAAATATTTTTGATGTGAAACAATTTTGAAACAAATATAGGCATTTAAATATAGTGGGAAAAAGAAAGAAATTGCTAAATGCAAACAATTTTGAAACAAATATAGGCATTTAAATATGGTAGGAAAAAGAAAGGAATTGCTAAATGCAAGCAATTTCTTTCCTTTTCCTACTATTTTTATATTATACATGTAGGTGATGACCAACAAAAATTGATAAATATGTGATCCGTCAGGCTAAAAGGGACCTTATCCTAACTCCAAAAATCATTTTTTTTACAAACTTGTCAGACTCAGCACAGGTCAACCTACTCTCCAAAGCCGAGGTCTATTGATTAACCATCTATATGTATACTAGTATATATATATATATTATATCATAATGGAATGAAGAGAGAAAGTGCTCTGTTCTTAAGAGAGTAAGGTCAACCAGACCCTGTATGCAAAAAATGAACATATAGTTAGATAGGGGAAACATTCAGGATTTAGAAAATTACATAAAAGTGAAAAGTATCGGCCCAAGTTTGGCTGTGCGGACTGCACAGACTGACAGGGTCAATATTTTTCACACTTCCTATAAGATCCCTTTTAGCGTGATGGGTCACAAATATCATTTACGATAAATTGAAACTGAACTAAATTGGGTGAGTCAAACTCGGGACATTTGGATGTAAAGTGACATTCCCTAAGATGTCAACACAACATGTTTCAACTGCACTTATTCACGGTGTATAATCACGTGACTTAGAATTTCCAATAATCTTCAATAACTTTGTCAATACTTGAATTCAGTTTACAGCAGAGAAGGTGGAAAATATCCGGAATAACATGGACGTCATAGACTTTTAAAATATCAACTAATAAAAAAGTTATTGAAGATAAACCAAAATTTTGGTTTATCTTCAATAACTTTTTTGTCAGTTGATTTTTTCAAAAATCAGCCACGTCCATCTAATGCGTGACGACTGTCCACATTCTCTGCTTCAAACCGAATTCAAATTGGTCAAGTATTAACAAAGTTATTGAATATCATTGGAAATTCTAAGCCACATGATTATACACCGTGTTATTATACAATAGTTATGTTGTTCACTTTCACAGCAACAGGCAAGAGGCAGTAAAACCATTCTAAATTCATAATTTCACATCTAAAACCCTATCTTGTGGGCACTCATTTGAATCGTCTTGACCAATCCTCTCAACAAGACGATACAAATAAGTACCAACAATATAGCGTTTAATGAACAATGAATAAGATATTTTACATTTCAAATCCAAACCCTATGTTGTTGGTACTCATTTGAATCACCTCAACATGACAACTCCAATGGGTACCCACAATATAGGGTTTGATGAACAATAACTGAAATATTTTATTTTGAAAGTCATTAACCCTTTACCAAACAAGACCTGGTTTTGACGTCCCTATTAGAAAAGGCTTGGGAGAACATTGAAACAAAAGAATAAACTGCTGATAACCAGCAGTTTCTCCTTTTGTCTCAATATTTTCTATACCATATTTAACACATATTCTATCTTTAATAACTTCTATTTTGTCATTTGTGACACTTTTTGAGGTGGATCACCATAAATTTTGCCACTCGGGAAAGTCATTAACCCCCTCTGACTCTGTAGTTCTGCACCTAACCATTGTGTTTCTGGCATTTTACGTGATAGTACCAACACAACATCCTATCTGAGCCTCCAGCTGCTTTTCTTATATGGATGAATAATATAACAATTCTAGTTTGAACACGATGTGTTTGTGATACACTAATGCCCTGGAAAAGGCCAATGTTAAGTTTTTTGACAGACAGACGGAAAGGTTGACAGACAGACAGATGGACATGAGTAAAACAATATGCTCCGATGTTTCCATACAGAGGCATAGAAATAACAATTATTATAAATTAAAAATACAGTTGACACTCATTGTGTTGAATTCAGAGGGGCCGTCAAAATACTTATTCAGAATTCGACTAACACAATTTTGGCTGAGTTTTAATCAAAATGATGTTGAATCCGGCTTGTTGCTCATTAAGTGGGTTTATAATTGAAATATAGTAGGAAAAGGAAAGAAATTGCTTGACACAAGCAATTTCTCTCCTTTTCCTAATTTATTTCAATGGCTACAATTACTTCAAAATAATTTTCTTGAACATCTTTTGATATCCATTGATGATGATGGGACCAAATTATCACTTCAACATACCGTAATTATTCTGATAAACGCCCATATTCTAATAAACGCCCATCCCCCAAATGTTGGCTGAAAATCTGCTCGTTTCAAGCACAATTTCAGCGATAAAGGGTGATTCTGATAAATGCCCATCCCCCGATTCCGGATTAAAATAGTGTAAGTCATAAACAAAGATAATTTCCAATAGCATGAAAAAGAGGATGACAAGCCCTCAAACTGTTAACAGAACTTTGACCATGAAGGAATTTCATTGAAAAATCGTATTTTGCATGCCTTATAACAAAACTGCCAAATTTGACTTGCTGAACTTTGAGTCTATGAATCGATTCTTGATTCCCAAATTTTGACCTTCAAAATAAAAATACCTCAAATAAACGCCCACCCCCTACTTTTCCATCGCCCGGTTGTTTATTAGAATAATTACGGTAACCCATACCTAGATGGCAAATTTATGATGTGTCTAAATTCAAAAATGTTGCAAACCACAAATTAAATTTCACAATGTTTTCCTAATCATCTTTCTCCACGAGTGCCAAAAAGCGTCACTGTGTGGTAATGGCAGGACCCATGTGGCAGAAATTTGACCCCTTTCCCAAACAAGACCTAGTTTTGATGTGTCAAATAGAGATGGCTTGGGAAAACATTGAGACAAAAGAAGAAACTGCTGGTAACCAGCAATTTCTCCTTTTGTCTCAATATTTTCCGTGCTATATTGCACACAAAATCTATCTTAAAGCAGGTCCATTTGTCGTCTGCAGCTTTTGAAATGGAAATTTTGAAAATTTGCTGTTTGGGAAAGGGTTAATATCTGATTTGACATAACAAGTGTCAACTGTTTAAAAATTCTAAATCAAAAAGATGAACAGGCAATATAGACTGAGATCAGACAGCACTTAACCCTTGTCCTGTTGACCTAAAATTTTGTATCAAACTAATTGCCAGTTTAAACCATTTCCTAAACAAGTCCCTAATTGAAAAGGCTTGGGACAAAATTGAGGCAAAAGAAGAAAATACTGATAACCAGCATTTTCTCCTTTTTCCTCAATATTTTCCTGGCTTCATTTCACAACAAGAGCTGTCCGAAGACAGCGCGCTCGACTTTCTAAGTGCTTAGTACAAAGGGGGCATAACTCCCAATATAGTGGAGTCAGGGTCATGGGCCCTGGTAGTAAAGTAGAGGGTGTGATGGTGAATAAGTATTCCAAGTTTGGGTTGAATCCCTTTGATAGTATGGAAGTTATTGATGTTTGAAAAAACTTTAACCTTTGTTGCAACGCCAACGCCGACACATTACATTACATTCAATTACTGTAATTAAGTAATTAATTACATGTAATGCTAATTACACATTACTTATTACCCCATCCCTGCCCATTATCAAACGACATAACTTCATGGCAGTTCAAATTCAAAGATGTCGCAGACGACAATTTCAAGTAAATGGAATTCAAAATTTTCTTTTGTGGTAGAAAATATTGTGGAAAATGAAGAAATTGCTTGTCACAAGCAATTTCTTCATTTCCCACCATGTTTTCCAAACCTTTTTCCTTAGGGGCGTCAATATATGGGAATGGGTTTAGTTTAACTTAATCACTGTTGATGTCGGTTGTTATTTCACTCCGGATCCGTCGAACAACTTATGTGCTAGTGAATGGTTCTAATGTCTTTCCTTCTAGCAAGAGAGGCGGAGATGGTGCCGCAGTAACACGCTGGACTTGATACACAGAGGTCCCTGGTTTAAGCCTACCGGCCTCGCAAGTCTTTTGGACCAAGGTCTCGTCTCCATATGACCTTAGCTGTTCAGTGGGACGGGACGTAAAACTCCATTCAAATTCACTTCCTTCCAGAAGGTGTAACCTGAAAATACGTGATAAATAATAAATAATTGAGTCAGGTTCAGGGAAAAAGGGTCCTTATACAGAGCTACATATAATAGAGGATATTGGGCCTAATCGATGGCCTTTAAAAACGGAATCAAACATTCATTGCTTATCAAACCCTTTGTTGTGGGGACTCAATTGAACTGACGATAACCATAACATAAGGTTTGAATTTGAAATAATAAAATTTTAGCCTAGTCCAAAATCATAGGTGTTGCAGAATGATGACATTTTCCATTGAACAAAATTTAACATTTTTTATCTTGGTAGAAAATAATGTGGGAAAAGAAAAAATTGCTTGTCACAAGCCATTTCTTCATTTTACACAATGTTTTTCCAAGCCATTTCTTGTGAGGGAGTCAAAAGGCATCACTATGCAGTAATGGGTTAAGGACCCTTTTTCAGTTTTCTACAACCTGTCCAACCCTCTGTAGAGGAAAATAGACTTTAGCCTATTACCAAACAACAAAATTTTTAGCCTTAAGTCCAAAATCATAGGTGACATTTTCCATTGAACAAAATTTAACATTTTTTGGTCTTTCTTGGTAGAAAACATTATGGGAAATGAAGAAATTGCTTGTCACAAGCAATTTCTTCATTTTCCACAGTGTTTTCTACCCTTTTAGACAGAAATATGTAAAATTTGAACTTGTCATCTGCAACATCTTTGAATCTGGACAAGCCTAAAATTTAGCCGTCTGGTAATGGGTTAAAATTTTTGCCAATGTCAACATACTATGTGGGAATGGGTCAACACTCGCAACATTTGGAACACCTCCGATAATTCTATCAAATCATCGAATTGGAAGCATGAGTATGAAGAAATGTTAAAAAGAATTACGATTTCTTAGCCGGAAGTAGTTACACTTCATAAAGTAGTTTTCGAGGTCATCCAAATGAACAACCATGGCAACTTGCGAGACTTGCAGGTTATAATTATTCTAAAAGGAGAGGACACTGGAACTGCAAACAACATATTTCAGTATCATTGTCGCGTCGTTGTTGATATTCGTTATAGACAAACGTTTTGTGTTGTTGTTCTATTCTATTCTATTCAATTCATAGTCTGAAAGTCGATCAACGACTAGCATCCAAGGTATGCTTTGACAGAATTGTCCTTGGTGTTTCAAAATTGCACTCGTGAGAGGGGTTGGCAGTAATCCTTACCATGTCTACTGCTCTACATCAGCCATTCTTGTCACAGTCTACTACACTAAGTCACTTTATTGTACATGTCCAGGCCCCGGTTTCTCGAAAAATCTTAAGTATAAACTCATGAGAACATGCTCAACTTCAAAGGAATACTCTCCAACGTTGAAGGGTATTAGATTGAAGTTCACGTGAATTTCGTGCGATTTGAGCACGGTGCTCAGATTTGAACATGAGAGCGTACTAAAGTTTTTTCACGAAACCAAGGCCAGGGTTCTCCTCAGAATATTTTGAAGCCGTAGTGGCATTGGTAAACCTTGCAACACATTGTGTTCATGCAATTAAGGGGGAATGCTCCAGTTTCCTTATTTTTCTCTCAATAATAGAATTTATCTATATTTTGTATGTTGAAATTACATGTAATTACCAATTGAAAAATGAAATAAAAATGGATGGTCAGCGAACTTGTTTTAATTTTATAGGCATTCGCATCACGTACCCCTACATCGAAAAAATGCACAATTTCTTGCACCTGTCCAAGGTCACTTAAATGCTAATAAAATGCTGTATATTCATCGTTTAGTCCCGAAAACGGATTTAAAGTAACGTCTTACATTTAATAAGAACAGAAAACCCAAAATATGTGCTATTATAATCGCGTAAATGTATAAAACAGCATGCTCACGTGCTCAGTTAGATCAACGAAGCTGGAGTGTTTTAGGTCAAAATTAGCACATTTTTGGAAATATTTCAAGTTCTACATAATAGAATTTGATAAAACTCCCTCGTTGTACTGAGCAACATGTCCTGGTAATAATTCAAAAAGAAAATGTATAGGTCAGCGTTCTTATTATTGAATTACAGCAATGTATATCAGCTTTACATGAATAAAATGACGCAAAACAGTGGTAACTACATACACACTTACGACTGTCTTGCCCTAAACAATCGATTTCCATCTTGAGGAAATCAGTTTCGCATTATAAATACACTTTTACTGTCGAAAATGGTATATTGTAATGATGTATTATATTATTGAAAATATGGTAGCGAAACATATTGGTACGAAACATTAAAATTTACTACAGTAATGACCGAGTGTTCCGAAAAACTGGAGCATTCCCCCTTAATTGTGAATAAAAACATAATGGGAAAAGAAGAAATTAATCAATTTGAGCAATTTCTTCTTTTCCCATAATGTTTTTATGCACAATTAGTACTTTTTAGTTTTAACTTAAGAAATCTATCACTGAAGGTGATAAAAATATACCCCCGCCACCACCTTTGTTCGGACAAGCACTTTTGTTGAATCAGGAGCCATAAGTTAGAAATTGTTAATCCCATTTTCTTGAAATTTGGTTAAATCAGGGGCTATAACTCAGAAATTATTAGTCCGATTTCCGAGAAATGTGCTTCTTGCACATCTACAGGTCCTTATGCACACCTGTGCCAAGTATGAAGCAAATCGGACAGTAAATGTAGGAGTTGTCCGTATTTTTAGCTCACCTGAGCACGAAAGTGCTCATGGTGAGGTATTGTGATACCGCTGTGTCTGTCGTCCGTCAAACTTTACCTTGTGTGCACTCTAGAGGCCACAGTTTTTGCCTAATCAACCTGAAAATTAGTCACAATGATTGTTTTGATAAAATCTTGGACAAGTTCAAAAATGGGTCATCCTGGGTCAAAAACTTAGGTCACTAGGTCAAAATTTAGAAAAACCTTGTGTGCACTCTAAGGCCACATTTTTTGTCCAATAAATCTGAAAATTGGTCAGAATGATAGATCTGATAAAATCTCGGACAAGTTAAAAATTGGGTCATCTGCGGTCAAAAACAAGGTCACTGGGTCTAATCTTAGAAAAACCTTGTGTGCACTCTAGAGGCCACATTTTTTGCCCAATCAACCTGAAAATTGGTCTGAATTTATGTCTTGATAAAATCTCGGACAACTTAAAATTTGGGTTTTCCGGGGTCAAAAACTAGGTCACAGGGTCAAATCTTAGAAAATCCTTGTGTGCATTCAAGAGGCCACATTTTCTGCCCAATCAGCATGAAAATTGGTCAGAATGAATGTCTTGATGATACCACGAACTAGTATAAAATTGGCTCATCTGGGGTCAAAAACTAGGACATGGGGTCAAATCTTAGAACAAGAGGCCCAAGAGGGCCTGAATCGCTCCACTGGCTAAAGTAAAATAATTATGTCATGATTTCTTGTAAGCCTAGCACTGCCAAATCACCCATGGTACATTTCTGCCAAGTTTAGTCTGAATTGGCCCATTGATTTATTTTTACAGAATTATTTCATGGTTTATCCAATTCTGATAAGCCCTGCCTGGCCACACCCACATTTATAGACCAATCATATCCAATTCTAATAAGCCCTGCCTGGTCACACCCACATTTATAGACCAATCAAAATTTCACTGACAAAGTATTACCCAAGAAACATTTCTGCCAAGTTTGTACTAAATTGACCCAATGGTTGTTTTTAGAGAATTATTTCGTGATTTCTCCCATTCTGATAAGCCCTGTCCTGCTTTGCCCACATTTATGGACCAATCAAAATTTTACTACTAACTGAAGTAATTGAACATCAAAGGAACATTTCTACCGAGTTTGGTTAAAATTGGCTTTGTGCTTGATTTTATAAAGAATTTTTCGTGATTTCTGCCATTCTGAAAAGCCCCGCCCTGCCATGCCCACATTTATGGACCAATCAAAATTTCACAAACAACTTAAGTACAGGGTCACTTAAGGTGCATTTC
Organism: Fragum sueziense; assembly: GCA_963680895.1. Lineage (NCBI taxonomy): Eukaryota > Metazoa > Mollusca > Bivalvia > Cardiida > Cardiidae > Fragum > Fragum sueziense. Next base: position 7,476,810 of record OY804607.1, read on the forward strand.
TGCCAAGTTTAATTGAAATTGGCCCTACGGTTGATTTTTAAAGAATTATTTTGTGATTTCTCTGAGTCAAATAAGCCCCGCCCTGCCACGCCCACATTTATAGACCAATCAAAATTTCATGGACAAGTTAAGTAAAGAATCAACCAAGGTACATTTCTGCAAAATTTGGTCTAAATTGGCCCAATGATTGATTTTTAAAGAATTATTTTGTGATTTCTCTAAGTCTGATAAGCCCCGCCCTGCCACGCCCACATTTATGGACCAATCAAAATTTCAAACTCAATTCAATTCAAGAGTCATCCAAGGTACATTTCTGCCAAGTTTGTCCGCATGGTTGATTTTTTAAGAATTATTTTGTGATTTCTCTTAGTCTGATAAGCCTCGCCTGCCACGCCCAATCAAAATTCTTTGAACAATTTAAGTAAAGGGTCACCCAAAGTACATTTCTGCAAAATTTGGTCAAAATTGGCCCATTGGTTTGAAAGAAGAAGATTTTTAAAGAATTATTTTGTGATTCCTCAAAGTCTAGTAAGCCCCCCCCCCGCCCTGCCACGCCCACATTTATGGACCAATCAAAATTTAATGGACAATTTAAGTAAAGAGTCACCCAAAATTGGCCATATGGTTGATTTTTAATGAATTATTGAGATTTCTCTAAGTCTGATAAGCCCCGCCCTGCCACGCCCACATTTATGGACCAATCAAAATTCTTTGAACAATTTTAGTAAAGGGTCACCCAAGGAACATTCCTGCAAAGTTTGGTCAAAATTGGCCCACTGGTTTGAGAGGAGAAGATATTTACAGAAAAAGTTAATGCACGTACACATGCACGCACAAACGCACGACGGACACAACGCCATGACAATAGCTCGCTGGCCTTCGGCCAGTGGAGGTAAAAACCTTGTGTGCACACGAGAAGCCACATTTTTTGCCCAAACAACCTGAAAATTGGTCAGAATAGTTTTCTTGATAATATCTCGGACAAGTTTGAAATTGGGTCATCCGGGGTCAAACACTAGGTCACTAGGTCAAAATTTAGAACAAGGTGTCAAACTGTCACAAGATACGCCCGTAACACTGCTTATGTCGACAGGGGGAGCAGATTGGTAAAAGTTTCATGGTCCTAGCTATTATACTTTTCGAGATATGCCCTGGACAAAAATGAAGTATGAAAAATAACCAAGGGCAATTACTCAAAAAACAGGCCAGCTAGAATTATGGTTCTTTTGCACTGCACTTCCCTTTGATGATATCTATACACCCATGACGTTTCATGACCCTAGCTATTTTACTTTTAGAAATATACTCCGGACAAGATTCAAGTATGAAAACATCAAAGGGTAATAACTCAAAAAATAAGCCAGGTAGAGTTATGGTTCTTGTGCACTGCACTTCCCCTTGGTGAGATCTATACACCCATGAAGTTTCATGATCCTAGCTATTATACTTTTAGAGATATACTCCGGACAAGATTCAAGTATGAAAAACAACAAAGGGCAATAACTCAAAAAATAAGCCAGGTAGAGTTATGGTTCTTGTGCACTGCACTCCCTCTTGGTGAGATCTATACACCCATGAAGTTTCATGATCCTAGCTATTATACTTTTAGAGATATACTCCGGACAAGATTCAAGTATGAAAAACAACAAAGGGCAATAACTCAAAAAATAAGCCAGGTAGAGTTATGGTTCTTATGCACTGCACTCCCCCTTGGTGAGATCTATACACCCATGAAGTTTCATGATCCTAGCTATTATACTTTTAGAGATATACTCCGGACAAGATTCAAGTATGAAAAACAACAAAGGGCAATAACTCAAAAAATAAGCCAGGTAGAGTTATGGTTCTTGTGCACTGCACTCCCTCTTGGTGAGATCTATACACCCATGAAGTTTCATGATCCTAGCTATTATACTTTTAGAGATATACTCCGGACAAGATTCAAGTATGAAAAACAACAAAGGACAATAACTCAAAAAATAAGCCAGGTAGAGTTATGGTTCTTGTGCACTGCACTCCCTCTTGGTGAGATCTATACACCCATGAAGTTTCATGATCCTAGCTATTATACTTTTAGAGATATACTCCGGACAAGATTCAAGTATGAACTAGAAAGACCTGAAGGTCTTGAGTCGCTCCACAGGCCTGAATTTCTTTTAATATCAAATCCAAGTTTTGACTAGATATTTGAATATTTGTGGTTCTTACAGCAAAAACAAAGTCAAAAGCAGCAATCATGTGATCAATGCAAAAAGAAAGTAAATGATTGACTAATATTTTAGGGATGTTAGAGCGATAACAAAATTGAAATCTGTGATTTTGCCAAATTCCAGGACACATATTTCAGTATGTATATTTAAAATCAAATCGAAAATTAAACACATGCAAGATCTTGTGGTCATTCTGTTCAAATTTTGTCTATGTATTAGTCAATATTCGTGGCTTCAAGAGTGGAAAAAGTGTCAAAAACTGAAATTTTGTCAATTTCAAGGGCACATAACTCAGATCGTAACAGTGTGATCATGTTGAAAATTGCACGTAAGCAAGATCTTGTTGTCAACAAGATTCTTTCCAAGTATCATCTTGATTGGTTAACATTTGTGGTTGTTAGAGTGAAAACAAAGTCGAAAATGGCAATTTTGTCTAATTCAATGGCACATTATTCATGATGTAAGATTTTGATCAAGCTGAAAATAACATCCAGGCAGGATATAATGCTTATATATATTCTGTCCGAGTTTTGTCTTGATTGGTCAATATTTGTAGATTTTAGAGTAAAAATAAAGTCAAAACCAGCAAAATAGAGCCGAAGATGGCAATTTTTGGCAATTTCAAGGGCAAATAACTCATGCTATAAAATTCAGATCAAGCTGAAATTTATACCAAGGCAAGATCTTATAGCCAGCATCATTCTGTCCAAGTTTTGTCTTGTTTAGTCAATATTTGTAGTTGCTAGGAAGAAAACAAAGTCAAAATAGAGCCGAAAATGGCAATTCTGTCAATTTCAAGGGCACATAACTCTTGATATAAAATTCAGATCAAGCTGAAAATTTTACCAAGGCAAGATCTTGTAGTCAGCAACATTCTGTTAAAGTTTTGTCTTGATTATTTAATATTTGTAGATTTTAGAAGAAAACTAAAGTCAAAACCTGCTATTTTCGACATTCAAGGGCAGATAACTCAGGTTATTCTGATTCAATCCATATTCTTTGAAGGAATCTGAGAGAGGGTCACCCAAGGATCATTCCTGTGAAGTTTGGTTGAAATCCATCCAGCAGTTTTTGAGAAGAAGATTTTTAAAGAAAAAGTTTACGGACGCACGGACGGACGGACGCACGGACGCACGCACGCACGACGGACACACCGCCATGACAATAGCCCGCTGGCCTGAAAGGCCAGTGGAGCTAAAAACAACAAAGGGCAATAACTCAAAAAATAAGCCAGGTAGAGTTATGGTTCTTGTGCACTGCACTCCCCCTTGGTGAGATCTATACACCCATGAAGTTTCATGATCCTAGCTATTATACTTTTAGAGATATTCTCCGGACAAGATTCAAGTATGAAAAATAACAAAGGGCAATAACTCAAAAAATAAGCCAGGTAGAGTTATGGTTCTTGTGCACTGCACTCCGTAATGATTAGAAGAATATAACTGCCAAGTTTAGAGTCAATCGGACTTAAGGTGACAGAGTTATGCTCGGGACAAAGAAGTGGACGCCGCCGGACGCCCGGACGCCGGACATCACGGGTGATCCCATAATACGTCCCGTCTTCGACGGGCGTATAAAAACCTTGTGTGTTCTCTAGAGGCCACTTTTTTGTCCAATAAATCTGAAAATTGGTCAGAATGACTGATCTGATAAAATCTCGGACAAGTTAAAAATTGGGTCATCTGCGGTCAAAAACAAGGTCACTGCAGGGTCAAATCTTAGAAAAACCTTGTGTGCACTCAAGAGGCCACATTTTTTGCCCAATCAACCTGAAAATTGGTCTGATTTTAATTTTGTCTTGATAAAATCTCGGACAACTTTAAATTTGGGTCTTCCGGGGTCAAAAACTAGGTCACTGCCTCTCTGGGTTAAATCTTAGAAATTCCTTGTGTGCATTCTAGAGGCCACATTTTCTGCCCAATCAGCATGAAAATTGGTCAGAATGAATGTCTTGATGATACCACAAACTAGTTTGAAATTGGGTCATCTGGGGTCAAAAACTAGGACATGGGGTCAAATCTTAGAACAAGAGGCCCAAGAGGGCCTGAATCGCTCCACTGGCTAAAGTAAAAGAATTACGGTATGTCATGATTTCTTGTAAGCCTAGCACTGCCAATTAAATCTTGAAAAGGGTCACCCAATGTACATTTCTGCCAAGTTTATAAACTTGGCAGAAATGTACATTGGGTGACCCTTTTCAAGATAAGTCTGAATTGGCCCATTGATTTATTTTTAAAGAATTATTTCATGGTTTATCCAATTCTGATAAGCCCTGCCTGGCCACACCCACATTTATAGACTAATCAAAATTTCACTGACAAAGTATTACCCAAGAAACATTTCTGCCAAGTTTGTACTAAATTGACCCAATGGTTGTTTTTAGAGAATTATTTCGTGATTTTTCCCATTCTGATAACTAGGTCAGGGGGTCAAATTTTAGAAATACCTTGTATGCACTCTAGAGGCCACATTTTTTGCCCAATCATCCTGAAATTTGGTCACAATTGTTGTCTTGATGTAATCTCAGACAAGTATGAAATTGGGTCATCTAGGGTAAAAAACTAGGCCACAGGGTCAAATCTTAGAAAAAACCTTGTGTGCACTCTAGAGGCCACATTGTTGGCCCAATCAACCTGAAAATTGGTCAGAATTGTTGTCTTGATGAAATGATGGACAAGTTCCAAATTGGGTCATCTGGGGTGTAAAACTAGGTCACAGTGTCAAATCTTAGACAAACCTTGTGTGTGTGCATGCTAGAGGCCTTATTTTTTGCCCAAGCAACCTGACAGTTGGTCAGAATTATTGTCTTGATAAAATCTTGGAAGATTTGTAAATGGGTTCATCTGGGGTCAAAAACTAGGTCACAGGGTCAAATCTTAAAAAAAACTTGTAGGCACTCTAAAGCCTACATTTTTTGCCCAGTCAAACTGGAAATTAGTCAGAATGATTGTCTGGAAGAAATCTGGAACAAGTTCGAAATAGGGTCATGTGGGGTCAAAATATAGGTCAGGGGGTCAAATCTTTGAATAACCTTGTGTGCACTCTAGAGGCCACAATTTCTCTCCAATCAACCTGAATTTGATTCAGAAAGATTGTCCTGAACATGCTTACAATTTTTGTTTCCTTTATATCTATGAAGAGTTTGAATATGGGTCACATGGGGTCTTGAAATGGAATCTAGGTCAAATCTTAGTATAACTATTGCATTTAGAGGCTAGCTACATCATATACAGAAAGCTATTATCTCAGGTGAGCGCTTCAGGGCCAATGGCCCTCTTGTTTGGTCAAATCAGGGGCCATAACTCAAAAAGTATCGGTCTGATTTCCGTGAAATTTGCGTCTTGCAAATCTAGAGGTCACAATGAAGACTTGTGCCAAGTATGAACTAAATCGTTCCACATGTGTACCTGAGTTGTCCAGACAAAGTTTTGGAAACAAACCATCCAACCATCCAACCAGTGAACCGACAGGCTGATTCCAGTATACCCCCTACAAACTTCATTTGCGGGGGTATAAAGAATGCCCCATTTATCAGTTTTTGACATGAAATACCTCTAAATGTCTCTCTTCCGTGACCATTTTGAAGAAATTAAGCTGTTGGGTACTTTTGAAGCTGTAGTGGCATTACACTCAGATTTCCATGACTCTGTAGTGGGGCCGATACAGCTTATTGGGCTGGGGAGCACACTGCATTATGTCTGTGGCTCATTCAACATCTCAGATAATGTCCTATCTCCTGAATACAGTAATACTTCCAAGCCTTTTCTGCAAATGAAATGAGATTCATTATTATATGTATAAATTAATTATAGAGATTAATTTTGTGCTAGAAATGGGCTGGTCTCACCTGGACTATAAGCTTTCCCAAACAAGACCTGGTTTTTACGTCTCAATTAGAACAGGCTTGGGAAAACATTGAGACAAAAGAAGAAACTGCTGATAACCAGCAGTTTCTCCTTTTGTCTCAATATTTTCTAAGCTATATCGTCCACTAAGCCCATCTTTATCAACATTCATTTTGTCGTCTGCAACACCTTTCAATTTGGATCACCCTTAAATTATGCCGTTTGGGAATGGGTTAAATTGTTGGTGTTTATCATAAAACCTCGCAAGTCATCTGAAGTTACCAGGTTTAAGAACAACAAAGACGAAATAATATAAGAAAATTATTTGAAATTAGGTCATAGATACTATTTCAAACAAATTTGAGCATTTAACATCTGGAAAAATTTAACCATTTACCAAACATGGGAAAAAAATTTTAATGCATAAAGATTTTAGAGCAATATTCAGGAAACGGATCAAAACGCTGCTAAATATAATACCGGTAGGTAACCCGGATTTTCTCTCTCTCCCTCAATATTTTCTTCCTAATTAAATACAGTTTTAGATTAAAATTTGTCAACTGAACACATTTGGATTCGTAATATCGTAATAATCTAACATCACCATGGACCCAGAGGCCCATTCTTTAGAGCGAGATTTCTTTAAATATCTCGAGATTTCTTCAGATATTTTAAGATAAAGCGTTCTCTAGAACAAGATTTTTTTAGCCCTTGATGGCAGACGCAATTACTCTATCCTACTTTCGGAACCCCTCGGTCATCTCTCTAAAAACAATATCAGAGAGAATTGACAGAGTTGAACAACATGGTCAGAATCTTGGTCCTAAAAACACTAAATATCAACAAGCATTCTGAAGTAGGCCCTATTGCAAAACAATACCAAGTCCCCTACCGGCTTTATATATGTGTTTAGAAAAAGAAGCCCCAAAAATTTCAAAGTCCAGTTGCTGGCATCCGTATCTTCCTCAAAAATACTGAACCTGAATGAAACTCAACCTTGTTCTGTAACTTATCAATGCAGGTCTACGTACCAAATATCAGCTCAATAGCAGCAAGCATTAAGAAAAAAGGTCTGGAAAACTGTGATTTCCCAGAAATTTTCTAAGTCCAGCATCCGTATCTTCCCCAAAAATCACTGGAGCAGAACGAAACTCAAACTCGTTCTGTATCTCATCAATATGTGTTCATATACCAAAAATCAGCTCAATACATGCAAGCGTTTAGAAAAAAGTCTGGAAAACTGTAATTTCCCAGTAATTTTCTAAGTCCAGCATCCATATCTTCCTCAAAAATCACTGGACCGGAACGAAACTCAAACTTGTTCTGTAACTCACCAATGCAGGTCTACATACCAAAAATCAGCTCAATAGCTGCAAGCATTAAGAAAAAAAGTCTGGAAAACTGATTTCCCAGAAATTTTCTAAGTCCAGCATCCATATCTTCCCCAAAAATCACTGGACCGGAACAAAACTCAAACTTATTCTGTAACTCATCAATGCCGGTCTACATACCAAAAATCAGCTCAATAGCTGCCAGCATGAAGAAAAAAAGTCCGGAAAACTGTAATTTCCCAGAAATTTTCTAAGTCCAGCATCCATATCTTCCCCAAAAATCACTGGACCGGAACAAAACTCAAACTTGTTCTGTAAATTATCAATGCGGGTCTACATACCAAAATTCAGCTCAATAGCTGCCAGCATTAAGAAAAAAAGTCCGGAAAACTGTAATTTCCCAGTAATTTTCTAAGTCAAGCATCCATATCTTCCTAAAAAATCACTGGACCGGAACGAAACTTAAACTTGTTCTGTAACTCATCAATGCGGGTCTACATACCAAAAATCAGCTCAATAGCTATCCCCGTTTAGAAAAAAAGTCCGGAAAACTAATTCACCGGACTGACGGACGGACGGACAGACGGACGGACAGACGGACGGACAGACAGACAGACAGACTGACGGACAGAGTGCAAACCTAAAGTCCCCTTCGGCTTCGCCGGTAGGGGACTAAAAACATCTTAAGAAATCTTAAAAAATCTTGCTCTAAGGAACGCCCCTCAGATCAGATTGAGGCGGAGTGCACGGGTTTGTGAAAGAAACCCAGATCAAGATTCAAAAAGGCTTTATATTGCAACTAGGGCTGACTTCGTTTGGCACTATAGCTCGCGCGAACGGCAGGGGTCTTGCTACCAATTTTTGTTTGGGGCCAGGGGCCAGTGAAATTGGGAAAAATAGCGATGTTTTTACCTAAATTGGGAAAAACTAGTTTGTATTCATACTGTCACTCAGTTTCAACTGCAAATTAGACTGTGGTGATGTAAAATGCATTTGTACATATACGAACCCCCTCTGTTGCCTGATTATTTCATTTTCATGCGGAAATTCAGTCAAATTTGTGTAAACACAGGAAAACGAACCCCCTAGCTGTATATTTGAACCCCCCTCGCAGAAATCCTGGATCCGGCACTGTAACGGCCCCAAATTTTGGCACTTGAGACCCCTGAACGGGAACCATCATTGGGAACCAGCGCTGTTCTGTATATTGAATTTTTTCCCGTTCTGAGTCAGCCAATCAAAAGCTTTATTTACCTCGACACTGATTGGTCCGCTGTTATCCGAGGAGTTCCGAATGACGTAATGGCTCGGATGTCCGGACCACACTTTTTCCGGTGGTCGGACTATAGCTCGCGCCATTGCTGTTCGATTGAAGCCATAGCTACGGAAGTGATGTCAATAATAATAATAATAATAAAGACTTTATTTAACGAGGAAGCACAGTTGGGATAAACCCAGTCTTCCCTGTGGGCCTCTACAAATATTTACAAAACTAGTACATGTATATACAACAACAAATATCAACAGTCTGTGTAAATTATGGATTAATCCTTTCCCACATGACAAAATCATAAGCTTATCTAAATTGGAATATAACGCAGATGACAAAATAGTTGCAAGGCAGACAAAAAAAATCTTTGTGTGTAGGGAAAACTAAAGAAAGAAGGAAAATACTGGTAATCATTTAATAATATCAGTATTTTCTTCCTTGCTCTAAGCTTATCAAAACTTTAATTCTCTACAGAGGTAGTCAAAAATCAAGTTTTAATTTTAGAGTAATGTGTAAAAAGCAGTACAAATAGTACTGCAGCATTTGTAAGCATATCAAACATAATAATTTATTGTAAAAATCAATTCATCATCAGAAATTAGAATCATTATGGATTCTTATGTTATGAGGATTTTGTACAAGACTGTAACAATTGCAAGAGTATACATATGAACTAATATGTTCTTACAATAGTTTTTCACCTGAACCCTAAACTAGTTTTCGCTGCCCTGAGGTAAAAAATATTTAAGAGAAATGGTCAAAAAGACAAATTTTCTTTTACTCTAATTTTTAAATGTTGAGAAATATCCTATCATGTTGATAAAGATTATGGATCAGCTTCACATTGTAGTCTTAGTAAAATTCAGACAAAGCATATTATTTATTATTTAACATGTATTTAAATTGTTTGGATTTGAGATTTAGGATTAATATCTACTGACTACTATAATATACACATACCGGTACTTTGATTTTGCAACTCTTTGTATAAAAATATTAGATCTATTTACATTCTCCTGTTTGACTAAGAAATATTGTGCACTGTGACCCAGGGTGTTCTCCCACCTGTATACCACCATTGTGAATAAGCAGCTTTAAACTTATTTACATTGTCCACATTTCTGATGTATAGGGGTATTTGATTCCAAATTTTTGGACCAGAATATGAAATTGATTTTCTGAAAAATTCAATTCTTGGCTTTGGATTTTTAGAGCTGAGTTTGCATTAGATCTTAGATTTGTATTTGCTGTTTCAGTGAAGAGATTTGATATATGCTCTGGAAATTTGCCTTTTATAGATTTGTACATGAAAATAGACTTCTTGAATACAATACGTTCATGGATAGTAAGCCACTTGAGTTCTTGAAATAATTCTTCACTTGGAGTATCAATATTTTTATCAAGAATAATTCGTGCAGCCCTTTTTTGAAATTTATGGAGTTTATCTAACAATTTTGAGTTACAGTTTCCCCATATAATACAACAGTAGTCAATGTGAGGTAGGTTATAAGCATTGAAAAACAATTTTCTTGCATGAAGATTAAGATAACTTTTTATTCTTAAAAGAGGGTATCGTCGGTGCTATGACAAAATGGCGTAACAAATTAGTTACGCAATTTTGTCAATTTTTTTTTATAAATGCTTTCTACTAAGTATGTAGGAGCGCATATCCTGTCAAAACGGCGTTTTTCTACACCTATTAGAACCCTTTCAATTATCATGTGACAAAATTGCGTAACTCGATTTAGCTGACAAAAATGCGTTATACGTAGACATATTTAAACGAGAGTAATATGGAGTTACGCAATTTTGACGGCATATTTTTTAACATTTTTTAAAACGGCAAAAACGTTTTTGGCTCTCCTGAAAAAAATGGTTTTCGAGCAAAATTTCTATTACGCCATTTTGTCATAGCACCGACGGTATAACAAAGAATTACATTTTTTCAACAAATTTTCCACTTGGGTTCTCCATGAGAGGATATGGTCTACCGGAACACCAAGCAATTTTTCCACTTCTGAGAATTCTATTATTTGATTTTGTAGAAGTAATGTCAAATTTTCCATGTTGGAAACTTGGTTTGTTGGTGAAATAATCATAGCCTTTGTCTTACTTGGATTAGGTAACATAGCATTTTTCTTACACCAATCATCAATGGCATTAAGACAGTGTTTTGAAGGGTTTTACAAACTTCATCTGCAGATTTTCCTGTCACACTTACTGTCGTATTATCTGCGAAAAGATCAGTTGATGACACGGTAAGATGTGCAGGTAAATCATTGATGTACAAGAGGAAAAGAATTGGACCTAATACAGAGCCTTGAGGTACTCCAGATACTATATTTTGTGACGAGGATAATTTTCCTGAGACAGAAACTTTTTGTGTCCTTTCAGACAAATATGATTGAAACCAAGCCAGTGTTGGATTTTTTATGTTGAATTGAATCAACTTTTTTCAAAAGTAGAGAGTGATCTATAAGGTCAATTTTTTGCTTTTGTTAAGTCAAGAAAGACAGTACCCACAACTTTTTTATCATTGATTGCTTCAATCCATGAATCAATTATGGCTGTGAGTGCTGTCTCACAAGAATGATTTGTTCGGAAACCGGATTGGTTCTTATGTAAGAGCATGTTCTCTTCTAGAAAAACTTTAAGGTGATCACTGACAGCGCGCTCAAGAATTTTGGATAATACTGGTAGGATGGAGATTGGACGATAATTGCAAACTTCAGTTGTAGGACCCTTTTTTAAAATGGGGATAACTTTGGCCTGTTTGAAGGCAGAAGGAAATTGGCTCTGTTTAATACTTTGATTGAAAATATACGTAAGGGGTTTTGCAATAATTTCAGCACTCATTTTTAAAAACTTTGGTCCAATGCCATCAAGGCCTGTGGATTTACTCAAGTCTATTTTTTTTAGTTGTTTTAGAATAAAACATTCATTCATAGTTGGAATGGTGAAATCACATGTATTTTGGCAGTGGTTGTTTGATAACAAGAGCCGTCAGAGACGGACAATGCTCCCCGAATAAGGCATTGTCACAATAAATATATGCCATTCAGAGCTAATATAAAGCTAACAAATGTTAAGCCCCCTTTTTGCATGACATATTTTGTATACGCAAATTTTAAATAATTTATTGTCAAGGGCATCTGATTTGCTACTCAAATATGAAATTTCATCAAATTCTGACCATTAGACTAGGAGAAATTAGAGAAAAACTGTATTTACACTCATTCTCAATTTTTGGGCCAAAAGCATGTCTCAACGTTTATTTAAGCTTGTTTGAGGGTTTAAAAGCACAATTAAAATTACTTTATATAGCTTAGGGCCGATATATCAATTGGCAATATGAAAACAAAATCTTTATGGTAATTAGGTAGCTGTTTGGTCGTTAAATTTCTATTCAAATGCAGTTAACCCATCAACTAGATGCCGAAGGGCAACATGTCGAGCCCGCTCATTTTGAAGAAAGAAGACCATACCTATGTCTACAGCTGTCATTACAATGGCGTTGTAAAAGTGGGGACAAAATAAGTTGGAATGATGGGGATCATGGTGAGACAGTTTATTGTTCACAAAATATTACATGTCTATGTATTTATAACGAGATACCAGAATGGATTAATTTGAGTATACATATGTGACCCGTCACGCTAAAAGGGACCTTATGCTAAGTCCATAAAACCAAATTCCGAGAAATATACCAGACCAAGCAGAAGTCCATCCGATGTCGTATTTGGAAAACGAAAATATTGTAAGGTAGAGAAAACATTCTAGATTCAGAAAATACTTAAACGTGAAAAGTTTCGACCCTAGTCAGGCTGCGCGGACTGCGCAGACGGACTAGGGTCGATACTTTTCACAAATCCGATAAGGTCCCTTTTAGCGCGACGGGTCACATATAAGGAAAATAAGCCATGCCCCCTGGCACCCATTTTTTGTACGGATCGGAATAATTTGAACATTCTGAGAAGTACGAAAATTAGCTGCACATAGCTGTACGTGGCCATGTTTTTTACGGATTGAGATAATTTGAACAATCTTGGTAGAGGGCCATCCAAAGAATATTTGTGCCAAATTAGTTTGAAATCTGGGCTGTAGTTTTGGAGGAGATGAATTTCAAAGTTTGACTATATACATAAAAAATCAACTCATTTTTTACATTTGACCTCAAAGTTTGACCTTGACCTTTCATCTTGGAATCTGGTTCTTGCACGCGACACTCCATCTTACTGAGCTTGACATTTGTGCCAAGTTATTTCTGAATCCCTCCATCCATGGTGAAGTTATGGCCCGGACAAGCAAAAATCATCTCATTTTTGACATTTGACCTCCAAGTTTGACCTTGACCTTTGAGCTTGGAATCTGGTTTTTGCACGCGACACTCCGCCTTACTGAGCTTGACATTTGTGCCAAGTTATTTCTGAATCCCTCCATCCATGGTGAAGTTATGGCCCGGACAAGCAAAAATCATCTCATTTTTGACATTTGACCTCCAAGTTTGACCTTGACCTTTGAGCTTGGAATCTGGTTCTTGCACGCGACACTCTGCCTTACTGAGCTTGACATTTGTGCCAAGTTATTTCTGAATCCCTCCATCCATGGTGAAGTTATGGCCCGGACAAGCAAAAATCATCTCATTTTTGACATTTGACCTCCAAGTTTGACCTTGACCTTTGAGCTTGGAATCTGGTTCTTGCACGCGACACTCTGCCTTACTGAGCTTGACATTTGTGCCAAGTTATTTCTGAATCCCTCCATCCATGGTGAAGTTATGGCCCGGACAAGCAAAAATCTTCTCATTTTTGACATTTGACCTCCAAGTTTGACCTTGACCTTTGAGCTTGGAATCTGGTTCTTGCACGCGACACTCCGCCTTACTGAGCTTGACATTTGTGCCAAGTTATTTCTGAATCCCTCCATCCATGGTGAAGTTATGGCCCGGACAAGCTCCATCCGGACGGACGCACGCACGCACTAACGCACACATACTTGTACAGCATACAATATAAGGACCTTGACTTTCCGCGTTATCCTGAGGACCCATGTTAAACGTTTGCGTATAAACGCAATTTTATGTCAGTTTCTTTTTGATTGCGTGGATAGCACAAAATTAATATTGTTTCCCCTTAACACTCAAAGTAAATCAGAGAAAACGTAGTGAGGACTTGTCACCTTTAGCCTAATTTATGAGGACCTTCAATATGAGGACCCTAATTTGCATATTTTACACAATACCTTTTATGGCCATAATTATGAGGACCTAACTTGAAAGTTGTGATGAGGACTTGCACAATTCTTTCGTTCACACTAAAAGCGGAGTGTAATTTTACGGAACATACACAAAAAAGGAAAAAGCAGACCAATAGACATAAATGAAAATTGGGACCATAGAATAAGAGTGAATTTGATTTCGTTTTAAATGAAAGCCTTATAATAACTCATTGAATTGTGTTATACAGGATTGTATGATATTCTCCATAGTTGAATAGCATGCGTGAATATTAGACTGTTTCATGTGAGTAATATTTTTAGGTATACACTCACTCAAACTTCTTTAAACGGCCACTTTAATTTTCAAGTTAAAACAAAACAAAACAATACAAAAAAAAACATGTAGGTACTACGAAACTATCTTGTTAATTTGGAATTTCGGTCAAATGGTTTAATTTTCGACAGAGAAAACATTTTGAGGACGCGTGTGCAAGTCCTCTAATTGTACCGCAGTCCTCTAATCGTCGGTGTGCGTTCAAGCCTGGGTCCTCAATTTGAGCCCTATACAAACACGGTTAATATCTGGGGGCAAGAGACGGATTTTTTAAAACCTTTATCATACTATAACTTGAGCAACGTTTGTCTGTTTGTCTGTTTGTTCCCCTACTCCTCCCAGGTCCTTGGGCCGATCTTCACCAAACTTGGAGGGAAGGTGGAGGGCGGCCCCGGATATTAGCTTGAGGGGATCATTTTTTGAAAGGTCAAGGTCATCGAGGTCAAAGGTCAAATTAATCGTTTTTACGGGTTACGGGACGGGATTGCTTACGGGTTACGGGACGGGATTAGGTGGAGTGCAGCCCCGGATAGGTCAAGGTCATCGAGGTCAAAGGTCAGCCCCGGATAGGTCAAGGTCATCGGGGTCAAAGGTCAAATTTCGAGACGGGTAAAATTGCTAGTTTTATTTAAAGTGAAACAAGAATATGACACACCAATATGAAACTGCTACAGCAATGGTTTCTTTTTTCACAGTGTTTACATAGGCTAATTACGGTCTTTTGCTCTTTTAGATGACATTGTGATGTTTAGGCAGTTTTTAGTTATGATTTTTTCCGCTTTCGGTTCGGTTTATTCGCGATTTTGCATCGATTCAGAGGTTGCTTATCTGAGTTTCGTACTTATGCAGTCTCAATAGCTCGGTGGGTAGCAATGTGCATGCAAGCGGTCCCAGTTTGGAAGTGGTTCGAATCCCGGCTCGGCCAACTTTCTTTTTGAAGCTTGCTGAAAGTCACTGTGACACGGTTCATTCGTCTTAAATGGACTTTTTTAAGTGATAAAACAATGAATATCTTGGAAAGAACGTTGTGCCGGTGAAGAAATACCATGATCGCATGGATGGGTACACCTGGAAAGAATGTTGTGTATGGTTTACGCGGATTATTTGTTGTTAATTAAAGGAAAGCACCCGGTTTTATACGCTTAACCCATTCCCACACAATGACTCTTTTTGACTCCCTACAAGATTATGGCTTTGGTAAACATCATGACAAGCATCATGACAAGCAATTTCTTCATTTTCCACAATGTTTTCTACCCTTTTAGACAGAGATATGTAAAATTTAATTAACTTGAAATTGTCTTCTGCAACATCTTTCAATTTTGACAAGTCTAAAGTCTGGTAATGGGTTAATACATACTTCTCATTACCGATGCATGTCGATAAAGAAGCTATAACTCGCCAGCAATGACTTTTTTCCCACGATGCTTGCAATAGCTCCTTTATTTTGAATTTCGGTCGAATGGTATAATTTTCGACTTAGCATATCAAAATCAGTTTTGCAAGTGTGCAAGTCCTCCAATTGTACAACTGTCCTCTAATCGTTGGAGTGTATTCAAGTCTGGGTCCTCAGTTTGATCTGTATACATGGATTTCCCCTTAAAGTGACATTTAATATTATTTTTTTACATAAATTTTACTTTAATTTTTATCTGAAAGAACATATTTTCTTATGAAAATTCTGAAAATTTCAAGCCAAAATACCGAACCGTTGTCGAGAAATATATATTTTTGTGCTAAAATCAAACAAATTGTTGTTGACAACAGTTCAGATTTACATGGATTTTTTTTTTCATTTCTGTTTCAACTTTAAAGGCGTATTTTTCTCTTACAAATAACAACTTCAAAAAAAAAAAAAAAAAAAAAAAAAAAAAAAAACTGATAGCATTTCTACGCATTAGAATAACAAATCCTTACATCAAGACATACCTTTAAAATATGAAATTGAAATGTTATGTCCTTTTAATATTTTGAACCCTATTCACGCGCAGTTCTTTCGTTTTGGACAAGTGGAATAACTTTTTCAATTTCACACAGTTAGGCCTACGAAATGTCCTTTTTCCATGCGATACTTAGCCATCCTTTTAGAATGGTAGGTCATAAACTTTACTTAGATAGTCGTTTAATTTTACGTCTGAACCGCAACATCCAATTATCCCTTTCACAGACGACAAAAGTTTGGACCGGTCAAAATTCGAAGGTGTTGCAAACCACACGGGGAATTATAGTTTATGGAGGCAAGTGACTTTCTGTGGAATGGGGTTGATAGGAAACTGCTAGTCGCCAGCATCATCGCTTTTCAACACAAGAGCCGTCAGAGACGGACAATGCTCCCCGAATAAGGCATTGTCACAATAAATGTATGCCATGCAGAGCTAACATAAAGCTAGTAAATGTTAAGCCCCCTTTTTGCATGACATAATTTTCATAACCAAATTTCACATAGTTTATTGTCAATGGCATCTGATTTACTACTCAAATATGAAATTTCATCAAATTCTGACCATTCGACTAGGAGAAATTAGAGAAAAACTATATTTTACCTTAAGTCCCCTTTTCCCATGACGAGGCCTCAAATCCAAAAACCCATGACGAGGCCTCAAATCCAAAAACCAGGAAAAAGACATCGGCATTATGCCATAGGGAGTTCACATGGTAAGTTTCAATTGATTTGGCCCAAGGGTTATGGAGAAATCACTTCGGACGGACGGACGGACAGACAAAGCGGCGACTATATTCTCTCCCTTCGGGGAGCATAAAAACCTCGTAATTGCAGCTTGTTTTAAGCCGCAGTTACAAGTTTTTTTGTTGAAAAGCAGTGACATGCTTGTTCTTTCTCTCAATGTGCTGTAAGGGACAACTATTGTGGAAACCAATAAAGGGGACCAACATTTTCAAATGACGCGTCACAAAATTTACTTGGATAGCCCTTTAATTTTTACGTTTGAACGGTAGGGTCCAATTTACCCCGCTTACTGAACCGGATAAAATATTGTTGCTTTTCTTAGAAAACCTGGTAACTACAGCTAAAATCAAGCTGTGGATACGCGTTCTTTTTTTTAAAGAAAGGCAACGTCATTCACCACATTTAAAAAGTTATCATAAAATTGTACGCTACGGAAATTGATGAATTGGCATTATGTATATAGGTTCACATAAAATTATTGTGCAAAATTCGAAAACATTCAACATTCCTACAGCCCGATTAAAACATAAAATTTAGGCAAACATTGTACAAAAGAAGGTGCTAATGATCAGCATCTTCACCTTTCTTACAATATTTTCTATAGATGATTCTTATTTCATATATCCCTTTTTGTCATCTGCAGCTGTTTTAAGATTGGAACAGTCTCTCAAAGGATTTCTGGGTTATATCATAGTGGGTGCAGCATCTACTTATAGACTTTGGTTGTTTCTCTCACAAGTACTATCACAATATCCTACCCTAGCCTACAGCTACTCAACCACATAGGTATAACAGTTATCCACCAATTAGTGGCAGACATAACAGGATATTAAGCAAGGGGTCCAACGTACACAAGTTTTTGTGGTCAAAAAGATCGGCAGTGGACAAAGATGGCGGTTAAATGATTGAATTTGTGTCGATTTTGGGGACAAAAACTGAAAGTAAGTACGTTTCTTGGCTTTGATATACCAGGTCACCTAGCCGAGGATGTGGAGACAGTATTCACGCTCCTAGGGAAATAGGCCTTAACTTCTGACATGTTCTCAAACTCCATTGATGCTCGAAGTAATGCGAAGCTTGAGGCGGCAACAAAATCCGAAACTGATTTTGACCGGTATAAAATCGCCATTTGCATTAAAAATGCGATGAAATGAGACCAACCCTCGCTGTCTACACCATTTAAACAATAAGCCCAACAATCTGATCGCACTTTTAATGTATGCAACACCTCGCATTGATGAAAAAACCCTATGTAAGCTGTCTAAGGTGGACTGTGGCCAACTGTACGCAAATAATGTCGCCACCATGTCAAATCTAACGATCCCTTGTCAAATTTCGAATTGTGTTTCCCAAAGGTTTTGTTTTGAAATCCTTTCACATACCTGAAACAGGATACCCAAACCCCAACAAATGGTTTTATTTTACCCTCGAAATGAATCTTGTACCCCTCGTTTTTGTAGACAGTCTACTTTGTCTCTTAAAGAGGGGGTGCAAGCATCCTGTAAAATAAGCATTTGTACCCCCAGATTTAAGAATCAATGGGAACGCTGCTGAAAAGTATTAAAGAATGTTGTTTTTAGAATCACGAATTCTCTTTGAGAATGAAGTGATGTTAAAAATATACTAGGACAAAAAAGATACGCAACCCCAATTTTTCATAATATTTTCGACAAAATATGTTTTTAATGGCTGTTGAGTACATTTTTAATATACCTGCATCCATACGCATAAACACAGTGCCATTTTCTTCAGATGTCGTACATTCATCACGTGATACATGGTAAATTGTTAAAAACTGATTATCCCCTGCTGTGTTTTCTAGATGACTACTATCAAAACAAATTTTCATCAAACACAAGCTAGAACATAGACAAAGAAGACGTCATAGCGTTCACACACTTTTCACTACGCTACGCATAGCAATGCTGGGCCAAGACCAGCGCCTAACTGCAGTACAGATGTTGTTGGTGGAAAAGGTTAAAAATGTTGTCGTAAGACATTGATGGGGCAAAAAATCGACACATTTTTGACTGTAAACGTTGTTGGCTCTCAATTGGATCACAACCGATTGAGCACGAGGCGGACGTGCAAGAGATATGACGTCAAGGCAGGACCGAATAATCACGTTAACCCCACCTACGAGATAGGTTTAAGACTGCAACGGAGACCGCTAATAACTCGTATGGACTTCACAACATTCGAAAATCGGACCAAATTGAACGAAACAGATTGTTTTTTTCGACCTCCGTCCAAATTTTTTTGTCGTATTGTGTTGACGCTCGGTTTAAACTGGATATTTTCTTACTAATGAAATTGACTACCAACAAGATTTTGTGAACTTTAGAAGGTGAAATGTTATTGCTTTAAATGTATTAAGTTTTGTTTAAATCTGATTTGATGTCTTTGCGTAAGAAGGAATTGAAAATGAAGTTGCGTTTCTTTTTTGTTTCAGTATATTTATAAATCATTAATAGTATCTATGTTTAGTAGGAGTCAGTCAGGCTTCAGTAATAATGTGACTGGATCTACTGCCACTGCATGACTTAATAATTCCCTTTGATAAGATGCAAAAATATCGAGGAAAAGGAATAAGACGGTATAAATTTTTTTCTTCCTTTTCGTCAATATTTTCTAATTGTTCAACACTTGATTGTATGTATCTTCCATTGTTTAGGAAATGGTTATATTAATCATTGTCATCATTATAATGCCGTTGTTTGAATAAATCTTGTTTATATTTTTCAGGTGATGTTAATCTTCCATGGCAGACACTTGACCGTAGCAGATAGATCAGTATCCCGGTCCTGATGAATTCCGAGAAATAACTTGCATAACTGTCTGAATTCACTGAGACGGCATACCAGAAATATTACATGAAGTCACAAATGAACATTTTTATGCATGTTTTTCAAGAACTCTGTAAACGCACTGTAAAGATGGATGCTATTGATTTATGAAGTTTGATACAAGATGATGAAAACCACAGTCAAGCTTCAAGATATTTTCATGGATGATGGTTCCCAGTCTGGCAATGCTAATGACCAGACCTACAGCTTTTAAAGAAGTTTATGTTAAATCAACCCTTTCCCAAACCGCAAAATTTTAGGGTTGTCCATTTTTTAAGTTGTTTCAGAGACCAAAAACAGATGTTGATTAAGGTATGACTTGCCTATGATATAGCTCAGAAAACATTGAGACAAAAGGAGAAAATGCTGGTTATCAGAATTTTCTTCTTTTACCTCAATGTTTCTCAAGCCTTTTCTATTAAGGACTTCAAAATCAGGTCTTGTTTTGGGAAAGGATTGATTAAGCATTTTGTCTTCTGATACTATTTGGTGTTGCTCGTTACAGAATAAAATCCTGTCAAACTTGTACAATGTGGTACTGTATAACCCTTCCCAAGACAACAAAATTTGAGGTTGGTCCAAATTCAAAGATGTTGCAGACAGTAATTTAAAGTGTAAAAGATTTTATGATTTTTTGTCTTTCTTGCTTGAAAATAATTTGGACTTACAATGTGATATCGTTGGCTCAGCACGAAACAGTTGTAACTGCCTATAAACATATAGGCTGTTAGAACTGTTTCACGCTGAGCCATCGATAATGTTGAATGTTCATTTCATACGGTAGAAAAATAAAAAGGGATAAGGGGTGAATGCTTATTGTCAGCATTTTTATTACGCTTCCCTCAATGTTTTCAAAAGCATCATCTCATAGATCTATACATCACGACCAAGGATTGTTTGAGAAAAAGGCACCAGACCCCTGGCTCGACCAGTATCCTTTCTGTCATTCGCAAAGGCGACTCTGGGGGATGGGTGCGTTGGGTCGCTCGCCCCCAACCCCACCCCTTCCCCCTGCCCCCAGGAAAAATCCTGGATCAGACCTTGATTTGACAGAAGTCTTTCTATCGCCAATGGATTTGAATAATTAAAATGAGAGAGCAGTTGATGGCTTTGATTGGAAGTTCTGTTAGTACATATTGAGAAAACATGAAGATGACCAAAATCTGTGAAAACTTCTTCATTCGCTATGGTAAAATCATTGATGGAAAAGGAAATATCAAGGTGTATCAATGAATCTTTTCTCTTCAAAGTTTTAAAAAGATGTTCCAGACACTCACGGGATAAATTATTTTTAACTTGAATTTTACTACAGATTTTCCATAGACAAAGACATCTGTCAAAAGCAGATTAAAATGTCATCTGACAATTTCAGACTACCAGGCTACTAGCAAATAATGAACCAATGACCAATTGGATCATTCAGGACCAAGTATTTGAAAGCATCAACTGGAAAAGGATGCTGGTAACTATATTAACAATTTCATCCTTTTCCACAAGTGTATTGCATGGCAGGACAACTGGGCTTATAGGCGAGATGATATTGAATGAACAAATAATTCATTTTTCCATTTATTTTCAACTCATTTTTTATGTCCCTGATAGATTAACCTTGTGAAATCATTGCTGCAAAAGAAGGAATAATATAATTTCTCCTTTTGCCTCAATATTTTCTAAGCTCTCTACACAAATGCTATCTTCATTAAGAAACAGCTGATTTCAAATTGGGCCAGTCCAACATTTAGTTGTTTGGGAAAGGATTAAAATGAGGTGAAAACAAAAAAATATAAATCAAAAAAGCAAACTCAAGATTCTTCAACCACTGCTATTTTCTTTAATTACACAAAACAAATTCCAATTTCATATCGCTTGGGAATTGCCAAAACCAAAGTACATTAATAATTTACTTGGGTATCTAAGGCTAGATATCTAAAACTTTGCAAAAAAACCCAAAGACTCTCATTTTAACAAACAAGTCTATTTGAAACTCTCTAATAAGGTAAGCTTTTGAGAACATGGAGGAATTAGATGCATGTCCAGGGACAATTCATTGATCCTGCTTTAAACTCTGGCAAAAAAGTCCAAAGTTTAAACTAAATTAACCCACAATAAAGTCTATTAATGCATGACAATTAATCTAAAACATGTAAATCTTTAACATGATAAGAACCGTTGTCACAGTTTATCTTGGCCTCGGGGTATCATGGCCCCCACCCTGGGTATCTTGGCCTCCACCTAAAATTTTGTTCCAGAGTCCCCAAAAATTCAAACAATGTCTACAAATGTTACACCTTCTCTTAAATGTAAAGAAAAAAACAGTTTAATGTGTTTTGGTCAATTTTTTCGGCTTTTTTGCTTGAATAGCTGCTCAGGAGCCAAAATAAACTGATACACCGGTAAAGCTAATGATAAATGACCTGACAGAGCATACCTAGCTAATAGCTAAATATGCTCTGCCTAATCATTTATCATGAGCTAAACTTCGTTTAAAAAATAGTTATCTCTTTTCAATGAATTTTGGATAAAAAGTCTTCAAATTCATTCAGTTCGTTAGTAAACATGAAAAGTTTTGTCTCTCCCCCTAGCATGTAGCCTCAGGTACTCATCCAAGTGGAGATTAATCTGTTACACATCATTCTCTTTGATTCAACTGTTTCCTGAATGGTCTTATTCTCTGAAATATAGAAACAATACCTCACAAAGTTGGATAGTTTTGGTAGATTACTGCTTTGATGGAGTTTACAGCTGCATTCAACAATATTTCAGCTTTACTTTTGTAGCTGGTGCACCTAACAATGTGCCCCATCAATGCTTTGTGTCAAATTTATTACAATGACCAATCAAAAAAAATCCACAAGCTATTCATCTCTAGCTTTAGTTAATGAAAGGTTGTTTACAACTTTAAACTCATAAGTCATTTTTCTAGATGCTTTTCTACATCATGAATGTGCATACCATGTAATCCATTACCACAAATTGAATTCCCAGAACATCAATGCTTTGGAAATCATTTTGGAGAAAAAGAAAAGTAAAAAAAATATATTCACTTGAAATTGTCGTCTGCAACATCTTAAATTTAGACCAATCTATATAATAACAGCCTCTATCTTAACTTAGCTGTATGAAGTGTAAAGCGTTACAGAAGCGCACCTCTGGTATGCAGGGCACATTAAATGTTGTGCTTTGTTCTGGCTTATCATGACGGGGACTGCTATCCCCCACACCTCCTTCTCTTTTTCCTTGACCCTTTTCGATTCTTTTTACATGATTTTTGATATTTTCTATCTCAAGCCCTAACCAAAAGCATACAAAATAGGATAAGACTGATTTTGCGCCTGGTTAACCAGAGACTACCCCAGACGACCATATCAAATGAATGTAATTTTACATTTCGGGTCCCTCTGGATAGAAAACACTTTTGAAAATGAACACATGTATTGCTCATTCATTTTCAATTTCCACAGTATTTAGTAGAGCATTGTTATTTTAATAATGTTTGGGTCCCAAAATGCGTCAAATGAACTTGATAATACGCCTAGGACTTCATTATAACAAAATTCGTTGTTACGCGAACTTACGCCCCTGAATTTGCAGCGCAATTCGAATTTTTTACAGGAGATAGTTGGATTAATAATTGACATGGTGGCGACATTATTTTCGTACAGTTGACCACAGTCCACCTTAGACAGCTTACATAGGGTTTTTTCATGAATGCGAGGTGTTGCATACATTAAAAGTGCAATCAGATTGTTGGGCTTATTGTTTAAATGGTGTAGACAGCGAGGGTAAGTCTCATTTCATCGCGTTTTTATGCAAAAGGCGATTTTATACGGGTCACAATCAGTTCCGGATTTTGTTGCTGCTTAAAGCTTCGCATTACTTCGAGCATCAATGGAGTTTGAGAACATGTCAGAAGTTAAGGCCTATTTCCCTAGGAGCGTGAATACTGTCTCCACATCCTCGGCTAGGTGACATGGTATATCAAATCTAAGAAACATACTTACTTTCAGTTTTTGTCCCCAAAATCAACCAAATTTCAATCATTTAGCCGCCATCTTTGTCCACTGCCGATCTTTTTGACCACAAAAACTTGTGTACGTTAGACCCCTTGTTAAGGTAGAATACCCATTATGAAGCCATTTAGAGATTCTTAAAACATCAGATTTGTCTGAGCGGAGTCGTTAATTAGACCAACCTATTGAGGCGCAGTCATAATCATAAACATTTGGCAGTGTAAGTTTGACCGCCGAATGTTTTCGACTTCGCCCGAATAATTCCGAAGTCATGCGAATCTCCTAAGGGTGGACTAAAATTGGAACAGTCTGAATAGTGTCGGTTGTGTAAATCAGTGTAGTGCAACTCCTCTCTTAAAAGATTCCTTTGTCATATTCTTGCAGGTGGACACATACGGTTTTACAGTAATCCACCAATTAGTGGCGGACAAAACAGGATATTAAAGTAGAATACCTGTAATGTAGCCATTTTTAGATTCTTAAAACATCAGATTTTTTCGAGCAGCACCGTAACGTAGACGAACCTATTCAGGCGCGGTCGTAAATATTCGGCGGAGGAAAGTTCCACTGCTGAATGTTTTCGACTTCGCTGGAATAATTCCTATGTCGCACGAATCTCATTAGGGATGGACTACCTTAACCCTGGCTGGAGAGCTGGGACGTCATAATCGACTTAAAGCACTGGACCTCATAATTGAGTTTGATGCACTCTGTCATTTGTGAAAGGGCTATATGGAAGATATTGAGGGAAAATGAGAAAAATACTGGTTATCAGCATTATCTTTTCTCTCAATATTGTTTTTATAAATCTAGCTATAATAGAACACTGATGCCATGAGTGACAATAGGCCTTGATACAGCAGATTTGCTTTGGAAATTGATTGGGGTTAAACACTTCTTTCAACAGCGAAGTACTGTCATATCGCGGTCGCTAGTGCATCTAACCATGGGTTCCCATTTTTTCTCAAACCAGTACTACCACATCCTTACCGAGCCTAAAGCTGCTCACCCAAATAGACTAACGATTATCAAACTATTGGTGCGAGACAATTTTGCCAGAATCAATGTTTGCTTCGGCCAGGGATCATACCCAGGACTCCCGGAACTTCGTAAGTGAGAGTCTGGTGTGCTGCCAACTGGGTCATGGCCACTGCTTTTGGGAATGTATCATATTACTTTGCATAGAAGCAGGTCTGGATAAGAGAACTGGTCACCGAATATTCATTTAATGTAGTTTTAATTATCAATATGTCCATGTACAGTATATTCACAATTCAATTTATGCATATACAGTTGACACTCTGGATGTATGCATGCCACAAGGGGCATCATAATACCTCAAAATATCAGAAGTGTGAGACACATGTGATTTTGCAGTGTTTTGAAAAATTGTGTATTAAGGTAGTCCACTCCTGATGAGATTCATGAAACCACACCCAGTGGTAAAGGTTGGCAAGATAACAAATATTTATCACATCGCACAAAAATTTCGATGTCGCATGAATCTAATTAGGGGTGTACAACCTTAAGATTTTACTTTGAACCAAACCCTTTCCCAAACAACAAAATTTTAAGATGGTGCAATTCAAAAGCTGCTTGAGGTCACAAATTGAATGTAGAAAAAGATTGGATTTGTGTACACTCTTTATGTGTGCAAGCCAAAAGGAACATCACAGTAATAATGACATTACCTCGAAATATCGGAAGTGTGAGACACATCTGATTTTGCAGTATTTTGAAAATTTGTTTATTAAGGTAGTCCACCCTGATGAGATTCATGCAACAACCCCGGAGCAGTGTAGGTTGGTTACATAAATGTTAATCACGTCGCACAAAAAATTCCGATGTCGCATGAATATCATTAGGGGGTGGACTACCTTAAGATTTTCTTTGAGCTAAACCCTTTCCCAAACAACAAAAGTTTAGGATGGTGCAATTCAAAAGCTGCTTAAGGGGGAATGCTCCAGTTTCCTAATTTTTTTCCCAATAATAGAATTTATTTATATTTTGTATGTTGAAATTACATGTTCTTACCAATTGAAAAATAAAAAAAAAATGGATGGTCAGCGATCTTGTTTCAATTGTATGGGCATTCGTATCACATACCCCTACAGCGAAAAAATGCACAATTTCTTGCACCTGTCCAAGGTCACTAAAATGCTAATAAAATGCTGTATATTCATTGTTTAGTCCCGAAAACGAATTTAAAGTAACGTCTTACATTTGATAAGAACAGAAAACCCAAAATATGTGCTATTATAAACGCGTAAATGTATAAAACAACATGCTCACGTGTTCGGTTAGATCAACGAAGCTGGAGTATTTTATGTCAAAATTTGCATATTTTTGGAAATATTTCAAGTTCTACATAATAGAATTTGATAAAACTCCCTCATTGTATTAAGCAACATGTCCTGGTAATAATCCAAAAAGAAAATGTATAGGTTAGCGCACTTATTAATGAATTACAGCAATTTTATCAGCTACACATGAATAAAATGACGCAAAACAGTGGTAACTGCATACACACTTACGACTGTCTTGCTCTAAATAATCGATTTCCATCTTGAGGAAATCAGTTTCGAATAATAAATACACTTTTACCGTCGAAAATGGTAAATTGTAACGATGTGTTATATTATTGAAAATATGGTAGCGAAACATATTGGTATGAAACATTTAATTTACTACAGTAATGACCGAGTGTTCCGAAAAACTAGAGCATTCCCCCTTAAGGTCACAAATGGATGCAGAAAAAGATTGGATTTGTGTACACTCGTTATGTGTGCAAGCCACAAGGAACATTACATTGCCTCGATTTTTATATCGGAAGTGCGAGATACATCTGATTTTGAAGTGTTTTGATAAATTGTTTATTAAGGTAGTTTGACCCAGATAAGATTCATGCGACTTCACACGAGTTGTAACGGCCGGCTACGTAACAAATGTTAATCACATCACACAAAAAATTCCCACATAGCATGAAACTCATAAGGGGTGGACTATCTGAAGATTTTTCGTTGAACTTTTCCCAAACAACAAAATTTTAGGATGATGCAATTTAAAACCTGCTTGAGATGACATAATGGATGTATATTTGTGTACATATAACACAGGTGATATAAAGACAAAAGGAGAAGCTGCTGATCATCAGCATTTTCTTCTTTTGCTTCAATGCTTTCCCATGTATTTCACATTGTACTCTGTCGTTATATGATTTTTGCAAAATTATATGAATTTCAATTGAGAATAACATAGATCTTCATAAGTCTGTATGTATTTGCAGCCTAATAAAGGTCCATGTCTTTCTCTTATCTAGGCTGATGAGGTGGAATGCTCATTATAATATGGCCATTTTGAGATTTATAAAACATCAGACTTTTTCGAACAGTATTGTTAGGTATCGAACCTATTCGAGCATAGGG
This sequence comes from Fragum sueziense, assembly GCA_963680895.1. Classification (NCBI taxonomy): domain Eukaryota; kingdom Metazoa; phylum Mollusca; class Bivalvia; order Cardiida; family Cardiidae; genus Fragum; species Fragum sueziense. Next base: position 7,503,984 of record OY804607.1, read on the forward strand.
GAGACCGGGGTTAGTCCGCCCTCGGGGCATGTTCGGCCAATGGCTCTGTGGAGCCTCTCGACAGAGATAGAGAGCCCAGAACCAGATTGTAATGTCTCTTATGACGAAAGCTGTTCGCAGAAAGTTTTTGGTCGCATTGAATAGAAAAACATAGAAATTAGAACACATTTCTTATTTTTTGACACCATAAGTAAATTTTCCACATTTGAATAAATTTTCATTTATAGTAAAATGCGCCATGATTCAGATTTCGTTTTTGTATAATTATGAAGACAATCATGTTCTCTTTCAGATTTAAACTTAAGATGACGATTTCATTTCATCTAAAAGAATATGTAACGTGATGTTTCGATGAGGTCGGTCTGGGGCTAGTTCGACTATTGGGGTCGGGGCAAGTTCGGCCACGACCAAACTTGCCCATGAACAAAAAGAATGATCGTGGTTAGAAAGGCTTTTTCCTGTCGCATCTAAATATATAAATCGCAAAAACCTAGCTCTAACAAGAGAGTCAAAAATGGAAAAATTCAAAACCTCTGGCCGAACTTGCCCCGCTCCCCTGCTTGTTACCCAAAATGCCCCCTTTCTCACGATGTTTGGCTGTTAAACAATACCTTTTTTTCCATTTATAACTTCATTTGACAGTCGTATTCAGATTCCTTGAAATTAAAACAGTCTAAAATCCTTTATAATGAATTATAGCTCTGAGCATACCTAGCCCCTATAGTCGGCCGAACTTGCCCCGTGCATGGGGCAAGTCCGCCCACTGCGATCAAAACACTAAAACTTGAAATACTCTTTCTTGAAAAGAAACGTATAAAAATGATAGGCGCAGTAAGAAAGGCTATCACTTGTAGAACATGTATATATAAATAACATCCAAAATACCTCTCATAGAATCCAAAATATGAGCAATCGAAAAAAAGCGGGCGAACTAGCCCCGGTCTCCCCTAGTCGTAAACATTTGGTTGTGTAAAGTTCCACTACTGAATATTTTTGATGTCACCCGAATAATTCCAATGTCGTGCAAATCTCATAAGGAGTGGACTACCTTAAACTTTTCTAAAAGGCAAAAGTTCGGCCAGTGTACAAATCTATTGATGAGAGAGGGTAATAGCTTTTCCTGTTGCAAAATATATATCATAAATCGCCAAATTTTATGTAGTGGGTTCTCATTTGAATCCTCTTCTCAAAAAGATTCAATGTGACTGTGTACCCACAACAAAGGGTTTGGATTTGAAGTAAATTTAAAATCCTATTACCCTATTTTATCTTATCATTGCTGAGTATAAATTTGAAAAGAGATGTCTAGATGTTAAAATGAACCCATGGTAGGTTGTCGGACAGGGGAACATGTTAAAAATATATTCAGATAATATAATATGAAATTGTCAACCTGCAAACCTACATTATTTCTGTCCAAGGAAATTTCAAATACAGTTCATTCAGTCCTTCTAAATCAAGTCTGTATTTAAATACCCTACCAGCACTTTATTATCATAGTAAGATTTGAGGGAAACTGGACCTTGATAGATTATGGAAAAACTTGGTTCTAGTGCTAAAATTTCTTTCCTTTTGGTCCTAGATAATGCAATCCACCACACAAGAATGCAAACTCTTACTGTCCCCATGTTGCTCTTATCCCTGAAGAACCTAGCATGTGCCCCTTTAACTAGTAAAAACACAACTTATAAAACTGCAAGAAAAAGCATTGACAGGAAGGAAGAAAATGTTGGTCATCAGCATTTACTTCTTTTCTCTAAAAAGATTTCCAAATGTCTTTCTCAAGAACAGATCCAGGTTAATTCGGGGGGGGGGGAGTGTTGGGACCAAAGCCTAAATGATGGCTTTAAAAGTGTTAATATGCAAAGTTAAACTAACATCGTAGTCAAAATTTTATTTTAGGCCAATGCCAGGGACGTCTGGATTCCAACCCCCACTCCCTCTAGATCCGCCCTTGTTTCTGAGGCATCTACACTTATTTGTGCACTCATTAAACACTTGTAAGGTAATGATCTGTCTGTAAAGGGAACAATAGTCTACATGTTCTAAATGCATGTATTCATCCCTGGCACAAAACTTGTTTGCAGAAACATGCTCAATTGCATGATGTCTCGTTTGTGGAATGCGTTTGCTTTCCCTGCTTTTCAAAGTCGTTTCTCCCCATAAGAGCTTGTGGATGAAATATATTCATTGCATTATCTGCCATCCATCTTGCCAGGCCAAGTACGGTGAACTTTAAAAATGTTCTGCAACACTGGTCTTGAGTCTGAAAGCAAAATAATACAATTATTTGGCTATTTTGTAAGTATGTATTTACAGCAATATCAAATCATGAATTGTGCATAATTCAATTGCTAATTTCATTTTCTGAATGTAGTATACCCGTAATGAGATTTGCGTGACGTCCGAATTATTCGGGCGCAGTCGAAAACATTCAGCGGTGGAACTTTCCACCACCCAATGTTTACGACCGCGCCCGAATAAGTTCAGATATGCGACGACACCACTCGAAAACATCTTATGTTTTAGTTATCTCAAAATGGCCACATTACTGGTATTCTACATTAAGGTTTAATATCCATGCAAATTTTTGAGAGATAAAGACAGCAATTCTGAATAAAGTTACATAAGTCTGTATGAGTTAAGGGTGGTCCAATTTGAAAGCTTCTGCCATCAAGGAAAGAATGAAGGCTTAATCAGCATAAATTTTATTCTTTTTACCCTAATATTTTTTGTGTTAGCAAGTATGTAATGAAAATTGTATTTACGAACCCATTACCAAAGTACAAAATTTAGATGTGTCCAAATTCAAAGATGACGCAGATGACACATATCAAATCTGTGAAATTTTATAAATGTTGGTCTTTCAGGGTGAAAACATTGTGGGAAATGAAGAAATTGCACAAAAAGTCACAAGCAATTTCTTCATTTACAATCTGTTTTCTCAGCCATTTTTTCTTGAGAGGAATCTAAAAGCATCATTGTGTGATAATGGGTTAACATAGTCCACCTCTAATGAAATTCATAGGATTTCAGAATTTTTCGTGCCACTTCATAAACATTTCTTATGTATCCGAACATATTTTGGCAAATTAGGTAAACATTCTTTGAAGGAATGTTCTACCGTCAAATGTTCATGACATTGCCTTAGAAATTATTCTGACATCGCATGAATCTTATTAGAGGTAAATTGCCTTAACCTGTCCCATTTTCACTAAAATTTTGGACTGAAAATTTTATTTGAATTATTTTGTAGATGACAATTTCAAATTGATGAAGTTTTAGAAAAGTTTCTATTTTTGATAAGAAAACATAGTGGAAAATGAAGAAACTGCCTGTACATGACAAGCAATTTCTTCATTTTTCACAATGTTTTTCTAAAGCCTTTTCTCGTTAGGGAGTCAAAAGGCATCAGTATGTGCAGTAAACAGGGTTTCCTCTGACTCTCAAATCTGGGGGAACAAACCATACTTTTACAGCATGCTTACAAGTACCCCCTCTAGTAGAGACAAAGAAGCCTGCTTGCAAAAACTTTTGGGGGTAAAAAAACCATTTGGAGGTTTTTGGACACCCTGGTAAAGGGTTAAAATGAGATATTGCCTGACCAATACTTAAGACATGCAAGCCCACTTACACACATCTAATAAGGTCATGCATCTATCATTTCTCACGCACAGCAAAAAAAATTACAAATCAAAAGCAAGGAAATCACAAGAAACCTACCTAAATATTTCAGAACTTCACATTTGAACTTGACATTCCAAAGGAAAAATAGACACGTCTCTTGAGCTCTGTTTCAAGCATTCGTAGTCTCCAAGTTTCTTTCTTTCGAATAACACCAATGCAAGTTTCTCCATGTCTGAAAATAATGTTCACCATATTTAACCCTTTCCCACACTTTGACGCTTGTGGACGCCCCACAAAATAAAGGCTTTGGAAAACATTTGTGGAAAATGAAGAAATTGCTTGTGACATTCAATTTCTTCATTTCCCATAATGTTTTCGACAAAGAAAGACCAAACAATTTTAAATTTTGTTCAATGAAAATTGTCGTCTGCAACACCTATGAGTTTTAACTAGGCTAAAATTTTGTTGTTTAGTAATGGGTTAAGTTTATTCTCTGACAATGAACTTATCCCAGGAATAGCAAAGACCGTCGGACCGTCAGGCATGTCTGATGAAATTTCCCTCCGTTAACCCTTTCCCAAACGACAAAATTCTAGGGTGATCCACTTCAAAAACTGCCACAAATGACAAAATAGATGTTATTAAAGATAAGATTTGTGTAAAATATTATAGCACAGAAAATATTGAGACAAAAGGAGAAACTGCTGGTTACCAGCAGTTTCTTCTTTTGTTTCAATGTTTTCCCAAGCCCTTTCTATCAGGGGCGTCAAAACCAGGTCTTGTTTGGGAAAGGGTTAAACATGTGCAATAATAGACCGCAATAGAAAGGTGCTATAGAAAAAATGGCAAATTTGATAAGTCCCGACATACACAGAAAAGATTTTTCAAAAAATGTGTGAGGCCTTATAAATAGGACTACTTTGAATATGGACACATCTAAATTTTTGCTGTTTGTTAATGGGATACTAATTCGTGGTCGGGCACTCTAAATATTGAACAACAACAAATCAAAATAATTGAACAAACAAAGAACAATATGATATCGATTATTTATAGATGTTCTTTTTCTTTTAATATCATCACCGATTACATAAATCATTGATATTTTGGGGCCTCTTTTGGGGGCCAGTTTTACCGATGGAAAATCGGCATTGGGTCCGGTTTTACGGATATGGGACCGGTTTCACAGTACAACTTGCCGCCCCCATGGGAATAAGGGTTAAGAAATCAATATGAAAAATGAAGCAAACTGCGGCATTTTTCATTACTCACGATGTCTTCTACCAAGAATCAATGTACATAACATTATAAACAAGTAATTCTTCATGCAGTAGCGGATCTGGGAGGGTTCGAACCAACCAACCTCTGTAGCCTAATTATATCAATGTGCAGAAAATATCCAGGCCAAAAAAGATAATAATTATGTTGGTGGGGGGGGGGGGGGCAATGCTACCAGTGTACATAGGCATAGAAAGGTTTATGATATTGGGGGGGGGGGGGGGGTCAAATGTTTAAGTGAATGGAACCCGACCGACGGTAGCGTTGCTAGGGGGTCTGGGGTCTTGCTCCCAGAAAATTTTGAATTCTAAAAAGCAATTTCCTGCAATCTGGGGCACTTTCAGACAGCATTTTATACCTGCACCTTTCTTGAAGGAAAATATGGGTGAATTATTGGGGTCAAGGGATATGTAAGCCCCTTCTAAATTATTGGGGGACTCCCCCTCTCCCTACGCCAGTGTGTATTATTGGGAAGGCTATAGGATATGTTGGCCCACTTCTAAATTATTGCGGGTCCTGTCCCCCTTCCTACGTCAGTGTTATGTCCCAATGCTTTTAAATTTATCATCTTCTATCAAGGATATCAAACCCGGTCTTGTTTCGGTACCCGTCTTGTTTGGGAAATGGTTGTAGAAAGTAAAATTCACCTTTTTGACTGTCGAAGCAAAGGTTTGACACCTGTCTTACGAATCCAGTGGGATGTTACATCGGGCATCGTCATCTGCCATGCCAATCTGACAAATTGATTTGTTATAATTTATGCTTTTTATTGTCCTTTCGAGGCGAAAACGACTTGTCAAGGTGAAAAAACAAATTTTCGACGCCATATTGTTTGTAATCGCGATATGGGTAAAATAACCGGGTTTTTCGGTTGTGGTCGTCTCGAAAAATAAGTTAAAAATCAACATACGAGAAAATCTTAACATTCCCAAAACATTCAGGTTGTCAATTTCACGATGTTCTCAACTGTATAAGAAATATTGCTCAATATTTGTTTGGGAACAAAATCGTGATCAAAGTCTTCAAAATTATTCTTGAAGCACCCTTACCCATTTCAACTAGCCTAAATGACGTCTTTGATACCCTACATGATAAAAACTTTTGAAAACATTGTGGAAAATGAAGAAATTGCTTATGACAAACAATTTCTTCATTTCCCACATTATTTTCTACCTCAAATTATCAATAAATGTAAAATGACATTCAAAAAGAGTTGTCGTCTGCAACATCTTAGAGGTTAGACCAGTCTAATACTGTCGTTTGGTAATGGGTTAAACCTTCAACTTTGATACAATCAATATATTTTACGACTGAGTAGCCTGCCACCATTTGCTATATGTTATAAATTTATATTTGATTGTCTAACGAAAAAAAAGATACGCCTTATAAACTCGCACGGATTTGGGGACTTTTATCTTATTTTATTGTTTTTACCCTAAATTAAATGATTTAATATCTACGATTTCGTTTGTATTATTAATAATTCTCATGCTAAAATAACACTTTCACAAACAAGACCGGTTTTGACGTCCCTGAAAAATGTTTGCTTAAAAACCCCAAAGGGAAACTGCATTGCGTTGATGTTATAGCAAAACCTCGTAACTCCAGCTATATAATTAAGCTGGAGTTACGAGGTTTAGCAACAACACCGACTGTTTCCTCTTTTCTCTCAAGGATTGAAAAGAAAACTCGCCAAAAATTATATAATTACAAATGTAATAATCCACCTTATTAAGAATACAGTGGCGTCACGTTAGGACAATCTCAACGTGTGCAAGTCCTCTAATTGTACCACAGTCCTCTAATCGATGGTGTGCGTTCAAGCCTGGGTCCTCAGTTTGATCCCTATACAAACACGGTTAACCCTTTCCCAAACGACAAAATTTTAGGGTCAATCAATTTGAAAGCCAATGCAGACAACACAAATGATGATAATAAAGACAAGAATTGTGTGTAATATAGCAGAGAAAATATTGAGGCAAAAGGAGAAACTGCTGGTTATCAGCAGTTTCTCATTTTGTCTCAATGTTTTCCAAAGCCAATTCTATCAATGACGTCAAAACCAGGTCTTGTTTGGGAAAGGGTTAATATCTGGGGGCAAGAGACGGAATTTTTAAAACCTTACTTTTCTTAAATAAGAATATGACACACCAATGAAACTGCTACAGCAATGGTTTCTTTTTCACAGTGTTTACATAGGCTAATTACGGTCTCCTGCTCTTTTTGATGACATTTTTATGTTTAGGCAGTTTTGAGTTATGATTTTTCCGCTTTTGGCTCGGTTTATTCGCGATTTCGCATCGATTCAGAGGTTGCTTATCTGAGTTTCAGTACTTATGCAGTCTCAATAGCTCAGTGGGTAGCGGATTTGGGGACTTTTATCATATTTTATTGTTTTTACCCTAAATTAACTGATTTAATATCCGCGATTTCGTTTGTATTATTAATAATTCTCATGCTAAAATAACACTTTCTCAAACAAAACCGGTTTTGACGTCCCTGAAGAATGTTTGCTTAAAAACCCCAAAGGGAAAAGGCATTGCATTTATGTTATAGCAAAACCTCGTTACTCCAGCTATACATGTATAATTAAGCTGGAGTTACGAGGTTTTGCAATAACACCGACTGTTTTCCTCTTTTCTCTCAAGGATTGAAAAGAAAACCCACCAAAAATTATTAGGAATCCACTTTATCAAGTATAATCTCAACGTGTGCAAGTCCTCTAATTGTACCGCAGTCCTCTAATCGTATGTGTGCGTTCAAGCCTGGGTCCTCAGTTTGATCCCTATACAAACACGATTGATATCTGGGGGCAAGAGACAGATTTTTTTAAAACCTTACTTTTCTTAAAAGCGAAAGAAGAATAAGACACACCAGTGAAACTGCTACAGCAATGGTTTCCTTTTTCACAGTGTTTATGAAGGCTAATTACGGTCTCCTGTTCTTTTAGATGATATTGTGATGTTTCGGCAGTTTTTTGTTATGATTTTTCCGCTTTCGGTTCGGTCTATTCGCGATTTCGCATCGATTCAGAGGTTGCTTATCTGAGTTTCAGTACTTATGCAGTCTCAATAGCTCAATGGGTAGCGGATTTGGGGACTTTTATCTTATTTTATTGTTTTTACCCTAAATTAACTGATTTAATATCCGCGATTTCGTTTGTATTATAAATAATTCTCATGCTAAAGTAACACTTTCACAAACAAGACCGGTTTTGTCGTCCCTGAAGAATGTTTGCTTAAAAACCCCAAAGGGAAAAGGCATTGCATTTATGTTATAGCAAAACCTCGTTACTCCAGCTATATAATTAAGCTGGAGTTACGAGGTTTTGCAATAACACCGACTGTTTTCCTCTTTTCTCTCAAGGATTGAAAAGAAAACCCACTAAAATTATTAGGAATCCACTTTATCAAGTATAATCTCAACGTGTGCAAGTCCTCTAATTGCATTTATGTTATAGCAAAACCTCGTTACTCCAGCTATATAATTAAGCTGGAGTTACGAGGTTTTGCAATAACACCGACTGTTTTGCTCTTTTCTCTCAAGTATTGAAAAGAAAACCTACCAAAAATTATTAGGAATCCACTTTATCAAGTATGACCTCAACGCGTGCAAGTCCTCTAATTGTTCCGCAGTCCTCTAATCGTTGGTGTGCGTTCAAGTCTGGGACCTCAGTTTGATCCCTATACAAACACGGTTAATATCTGGGGGCAAAAGACAGATTTCTTTTAAACCTTACTTTCTTAAAAGTGAAACAAGAATATGACACACCAATAAATCTGCTACAGCAATGGTTTCCTTTTTCACAGTGTTTACATAGGCTTAATACAGTCATCTGCTCTTTTAGACGACATTGTGATGTTTAGGCAGTTTTTAGTTATGATTTTTCGGTTCGGTTTATTCGCGATTTTGCATCAATTCAGATGTTGCTTATCTGAGTTTCAGTACTTATACAGTCTCAATAGCTCAGTGGGTAGCAATTTCCATGCAAGCGGTCCCAGTTTGGAACTGGTTCGAATCCTGGCTCGGCCAACTTTCTTTTTGACGCCTGCTGAAAGTCACTGTGACCCGGTTCATTCGTCTTAAATGGACTTTGTAAGCGATAAAAACAGTGAGTATCTTGGAAAGAACGTAGTGCCGGTGAAGATATACCATGATCGCATGGATGGGTACACTTGGAAAGAATGTTGTGTATGGTTTCCGCGGAATATTTGTTGTAATTAAACAAAAGCATGTCGATAAAGAAGCTATAACTGGCAAGCAATGGCTTTTTTTCACACGATGCTTGCAATAGCTCCTTCATATTAAATTTCCGTCAAATGGTTTAATTTTCGATTTAGCATATCAAAATCAGTTGAATACAAAGAAAACATTTCAGGACCCGTGTGCAAGTCCTCCAATTGTACCACAGTCCTCTAATCGTTGGTGTGCATTCTAGTCTGGGTCCTTAGTTTGATCTGTATACAAAAAACGGTTAATGTCTAGGGACAAGAGACGGCTTATCTAAACCTGACTTTTCTTAAAAGTGAAACAAGAATAAGACACACCAATGAATGGTTATGATATGCCACGGTATAGTTTAGAAAACTAGTCAATTACTATCAATGCTATATTCAGAGCCTAGCCTAGTGCTAGTAGACAGGAAACACGAATAAGTGATCTATCGCCGTGATATAACTGAAAAATAGTTTTGTAAAAATTGGCTTAAAACACAAAACAAACGAAAACGTGTCGATAAAGAAGCTAGAACTCTTGCGAGCATTACTTTATCCAAAATTTCAAAACTCTTAAGAGTTTTAGTTCTGGATAACTAATTTATGAGGACCCTAATTTGCATTTTTTGCACAATACCTTTTATGTCCGTCATTACGAGGACCTAAAAAGCACACTATCAAGTCACGTGACAAGAGCAAAGTGTGCATGTTTTGTGCGTCCAGACTACTTTTTCACGTTTAAATGAGGACTCGATTATTTTTCAATTTTCTATAATAGTATATCAAAATCAGTTGAATACAATGAAAACATTTTGAGGACCCGTGTGCAAGTCCTCCAATTGTACCGCAGTCCTCTAATTGTAGGTGTGCGTTCAAGTCTGCGTCCTCTAATTGATAGCAATACACACACACACACTAACGCACACACGCACTAACGCACTAACGCACATACACCGAACCGCCATAGTGACAACTATGTCGAGCTCACCGCAAGCGGGCTCGACAAAAATGGCGTGTCCCAACTAGGATTTTTCATATTCAAAACAAAGTATCTTTGGTGAATTGTGTTGCATTTTCACTTTTCATGAAGTTTTTAAATGTTTACGACCCAACTAAAATACCAACTCAAAATACATGGATACTATCGGCAAGAAATGTATTATTAACCAGTATAGATTTTGTCACAATGTTGTGGTCCTTTACGTGACATTTCCTATTAGCACATTACATAGGATAAGCGCCCACATGAAAATGGCGGTTTAATATCAATTTATAAACTTTCAAACTATCTTGCTTTGAAGGCGAACTTGTTTCATGTTTGCGTAACTGAACCATGCTGACAGTTTGGCTCAAATGTTTCATGTTAAAATTCCGCTTTTTATGTTGTCTCCTTACGTGACGCGCATAAATCATGTAGAGGATCCTTTTATTTCATCTATCACCTACTGCAAGTATTAGACATCGTGTCGTTCCAAGATCCTAACATGTTGACTTCCGTCATGTCGTATCCGAAAATTTAAACCCAGTTTCCCAGAATTTCCTTTACGTGACAGTCCCCTTACGTGACACATTTTATGTATTTATGAATAAAATTAAGACGACAGCAATATTTGCTATCCTAGATTTTACATGACGTCATAACTAGCCTTATTACGTCATGAAATTGTTTCAGTTGCCATATTTGATGAAAATATTGACCTTCGAAATCAAAAGGGAACAAACATTCAAGGTAAGTGTCTTTATGATAGTTTGATTGTTCGAAATATTTATCATATAATTGAAATGAATATGCATACACATTGCGATATAACATGACTACTTACATGAATAACCGTGAAAATGCAAAATAACTTAAAATGGACAATTTGCCTGTCCAAGCACATGCTTGTTTTTGTCACGTAAAGGACATCATTCTTGTATTCATTTGATTTGTCAGTTAAAGCCAGGATTGGTTTACTTAGACATTAGGAACTGACGAAGAACGTTTGTATATGTGTCACAATGCAAATTTTGTGTATTTAATAGTGTTTGGTGTAGTTTAAATCAGTTCGCTTGATATGAAGAAGGCAACCGTTCTGTCAGATGATTTGTGATCATTATTCGAAAAAAGTAAAGCAATATAATATATACTATCTTTTTATTAGTAAATTCAATTTTACTGAATTCATTTGAACGTATCATTGTTTTTGCAGTTTTACCACATGTTTCTAATCTGCCAAACCAGTCTATTGAATTGAATTGAAATGGGTTCTTCGGGTATTAAGATGTGTCACGTAAAAGACAAACAAATGTTAAAATTTCTTAGGTTACTGCAGGTTACTGCTTCACCTTCGATGGACAAGTATAAGTCTAAGTTTAATAGTTTGCTGGTTACAAGGTTACATACTGACCGTTTGAACATTTTTCAGTGAGTAGAATTCCCCTGAAAATAATTTCAAGATATTTACTAAAGCAAAAACTATTGTCTCCTTTTACAAGAGTTTATTTATTTACAGATAGCGAAGTCTCATGCCCAGAGACAGAAAGAATATAGAGAGCGAAAGAAAGCTGAAGCAGGAACTAAATGGTTGGAAAATGAAAGCAAAAGAACAGGAAAATACTATAAAAAGTGAGCAAGCTAACTAAAAGAGAAGCAGAAAAGGTGAGAGAACAATGGCGAGTGAAGAAGAAAGTTTATAGAGCTAGAAAAGAACCTCACCAAGACAATGACAGTGGTAATGATGGTAGTAGTTCTAATGTGGCCCCTGCTCCAAGTTGTTCCACCGACATACAAATGGATGAAATTTCAAGCTCAACATCAGACAAGATGATAGTTAAACTGAATCACAGAAAAGGGCTAAAAACAAATCTAAGAAAAAGCAGAAAGCCAAAGTAGATTATTTGGTGAAAGTAAAGAAGTCCCTGGAGAAAAAGAACAGCACGTTAAGAAGGCAAATTCTTCGATTAAGACAGAAGACAGAAACTTCCGCCACAAGCAAACAGAGTCCCAAAACACCAAGATCAGCAACTGAAAGGGAAATGAGAGAATCAGGATTACAGCCGAATCAACATCTGAAGATAAAAAAGCGGTTAATGTTTGCCCATTGCCTGACCAAAGAGATCCGACATAGAATTTCATTGAAAACTAGGAGAGATCAGAGTGTCAAGAAGATTATAGCCGGAAGGATACTCCAATCTTACAGACTGACACATAGAAAGTTAACTCTCTACCAGAACAACAAATAGATTTTAAACAGTGGATGAGAGTTAAGTGTGATGATGGTAAACATAGAACAAAGCTGCTAGACATAGATCAGAACAAAGACAAATTTACTAAATCTGCGCTTGGTGAGTTTGAAGAATTCAAAGGGCATGCTAAGAGGGTAAGGGAACAGTACCAAGCCTTCAAGCAAATGAAAGCAAACTTGGGAGAACAACATGATCACAGTCATGGCGAAGACCGTCGGACCGGCAGACATGTCTGATGAAAATTCCCTCGGTCTGATGATTTTTGGCCAGTGTCAGTCCAACTGTCTGACACAAATTTTGATCTGTTAGATAGGGAATTATAGTTCGGTCTGACAAAAGTTTATTCGGTCTGACAGATTATTCAGTACTGTCAGACCGAATGTCTGACAAAGATTGCTGCTTCTTCGCCATGTCTGTGATCATGTTATCGTACAAATGGATTTTTCAGAAAACTATAACATAAAGGAAATGGAAGAAATACAGAGTGCTTATTGGAACCAAGAGTCTGTTACCATTCATCCTGTAGTTATGTATTTCAAAGGCGAAAACGACATCCATAGATTCAAGCAGTACAATTCTGCGAGATCAGCTAGGTGTTGGAGAGTTTGTGGCTGCGAAGTATGATGATGAAACATATATTGGGAAAGTGATTGATATTGATGAAGGACTGTTTGAGATTCAGTTTATGGAAAATGGAAAAAAGGTGAAGGATTGTCTAAAATGGCCTTTAATAGATGATATAATCTGGGTAGAGCCAGAAAATATCCTCTGCAAAGTAGATACACCCATTGCAACAGGAAAGGGAAATCGCGTTTTTAAACTATCTGAATCAGACATAGATCGATTAAAGGCTTTTGAGCAAAAGTAGAAGTAGCACTCAAATAGTTTGATAAAAGGACAATATAAGTTAGGAAAAGTTGAACCGTTTAATGATCAGTTACCAATGTTTGAAGTTTGAAAATCGTGAGTCATACTAAAAAGCTTTAAAATATGATAATTCAACTGGCAACTTTGCCTATGGTACAGTGTTTTTGAGAAGTGGCTTTCACATGACTCATACATGTTCCTAATAGTTTAAATGTTTTTGGTGTAGAAATGAAAAAATGAAAAAAATAAAATGGAATCATCAATGTGTAAAACGTTTATTCTTCAAATTTACAAGTTTAGTATTCAGTTGTTTACTTTACTTTTTAATCATGTAGTATGTCTTTTACCTGACACTTCTTAAAGATCAAGCAATATCGTTTAAACCAAAATATTTCACCGTGTTATGTTGGAAACATAATAAGTTTGGTATAAATATATGGTAAACACAAAGATAAACATAATTTTCAAAGTTTTCTAGTTTGGCATTTTTTGGTCTTTTACGTGACTATTGACGCGTATTTTCAAAAACTATTTTTTTTTTCTTTTTGCTGGATATGTATGACAGCTTATTGGAGCAAATTAAAAGGAGACATTATGTGATAATTTCCGTGTATTAGTTTTCATTTTCACAATTGTATTCTCCATTCTAATTAAAAGAAAAAAATCCGGAAATGAATGAAACAAAAAATACGACAAAATAAACATAAGTCAAGGTAAATGCTCACTCTGTATTGCAGGTTTTTCTTTTTTCCTTTAAAGTTGTATGTTATTTTCAAAAAATAATTATGTTAAAACAAGTTTAAGTCAATAAAATCAAAATAAAACATATTTGTTGTTTATCATTTTGATTTAAACAAAAGGGGTTAACTTTGTCAGGTAAATGACAAAGGCGATACACAGGTATGTTTTCGTACATGAGCTAGAGAACATAAGTAGCAGTAAAGATTGATTTTTTGCACTAATGGAATTTAGATAGGTCAACTATTCGATTTTACAAAAAATTTTCACAGAAAAGGGAAGTTCGTTTTTCAGGTTCTTACAATCCCAAATTGGCCCAAAAATTGAGAATGAGTGTTTAACCTTAAGTCCCCTTTTCCCATGACGAGGCCTCAAATCCAAAAACTGGGAAAAGTACATCGGCATTTTGTCATAGGGAGTTCACATGGTAAGTTTCATTTGATTTGGCCCAAGGGTTATGGAGAAATCGCTTCGGACGGACGGACGGACTGACGGACGGACGGACAGACAAAGCAGCGACTATATGCTCTCCCTTCGGGGAGCATAAAAACACAGGGTCATTTTCAGTAGTTTGGTCAAGATTGAAATCATGAGATGATTTTAGCACATTTACAAAATAATTATTGAAGGCTTCAGCTTTGTCTTTTGCTTCAGTTATTGAAATTCTATTTTCATCATAAATTAGACTTGTCTGATTACTTTTAGATTTTCCTGATAATTCCTTCAGATGTTTCCACAATTTTTTGTGATTTGGGTATGTTCAAAAATAATGAAGCAAGTTTTTATTTTTTTGGTGAATTTTTTATGCTAAAATATGACAAAATCTTTGTTAGCATCGTGAAAGAAAATGGTTCAATTTTGATAAATTACTAGGGCCGTGATGATAAGTGCAAATGTAAATTCACAACTAAGGCTTTGTTTTAAACTTTTAGTTAAAATTTGTGAAAAAAATGGCAGTATTTGGTACCTTATTGGAACCATATAGATCATCCAATCAGTGTTTTTTAATTATTTCAAATAAATATATGTAATATTCAAAGTTTGCAACGCCAAAAAACATTGCGTACCTATAGAAAAAATGGAAAAATTGAGATTTTTAACTTTTTTTACCTACTTTTTTCAACTGTGCACCTCTAAAAGTTTTGTTTATGTTTGTCTGGAATGGAGTAGGATTAAAAAACTCAATGTTTACTAGAATTTATGATATTCCTAAAAGAAAGACCAAGTTTCGTCTGTGTATGTCAAAAGTTGCTTCAGATATTGATTGTTAAAAATGGAGCATAATATGGAGATATTTCGTACACTTGGGACAATTGGTCAAGATAAGAACAATGATTCAAAAATTACACATATACAAGTAACTATTATCACACAAAATTAATATTATTTATACTTGGCATTAAACAGCCATGTTCCATGTTCCAAATTAGTTCCATGTTCAAATTATGGAACTAGCAGTTGTTCGAGGAAATCTTATAATTAATTACAAAAGTCATCATGTTTTTCGAAATTTCAAAAATGTATTCATCTTTCACCAAAGCTGCCAACAGCAAATAAGTGTTAATTTGAAAGTATTTACTCATCTTTATCCTTACTGTGCTAAAACAATTAAACATAAGGAAATGTTAATTATTTTTCAAGAATAATAAACCTTGTTTGTACACTTGGGACATTTATGTATGGAAAGGCATAAAACACATAATTTGAAAATTAATGAGTTATCCTTTTGTGATTTAAGAATATCTCTGAAAATAATACCGATTTACTCACATATACATGGAATAGTGCTTTTTGATTCACCTTTGAAACATCAGGATGTTTGAATCATATCATAAGAAAATTGACAAAATCAAAGGCACAGATCATCCATGAAATAATTGCCTGACTGACAAATGAGCACCTTTGCTTGAAATGTACCACTTAAAAAAGCTCTTACTGTACTATCCCTGTTTTCTTATTTTTCTGACCTTTCTAAACCTCTTCCCTTGCTGTGCAGCCTGGATTGTGTCCACTCCAGTGTGGTGGGAAACCCAGACTACAGGTTCTCTCTATCACATGGACTAAGACTTTACTTCACATTTTTCTCACACAACCCCCTGTTTCTTTTTGACATTACCTAAAACTCTTTTGTCCCTTAATAAGATATTCAATCAGCATCCATCAATAAATTTGAGTATATTATTTAACAAGAACTTGCATACAGCTCAAATAGTTAATACAAAGCCACAATTCTCTGTACACTTAGCAAAAGGTGTATTGACCAAATACATGTCTATGTTCACAACTAATGAGCTGCATCTCTGAATTGATTCCTCTGAGCTTGATTCTTTTCCCTGGAAAAATTCTGATTGTTTGACAATCACAACAATGACTGTCATGGACTTGCAGTCACCATAATGTTTGTCAAATTGATCTTGGAATGCTAGGTTAGCTTGTTAAGACACTTTTGGATTGAAGAATGGTACACATAACTTTCATATTTTGCTCTAAAACATAGATTGTTTTCATTACTAGTTAGAACTGCTCATGTCAGACTATAATCTTACAAGTACCCACAATCTGCTAAAACAAAATATTGTTTTTGTTTTATGACTGAAAATTTCATTTCTGCAACTAAATAAATTCCACTTATACTTACATAGGTATGGGTTGTTTTTAGCTCACCTGAGCACAAAGTGCTCAAGGTGAGCTATTGTGATCACTTTTTGTCCGTCGTCCGTCTGTCCGTCCGTCCGTCCGTCCGTCTGTCCGTCTGTCCGTCCACAATTTGGTGTTTACGCTCTAGCATCCACAAATATTAATCAATCTTGATCAAACTTTGTCAAAACAAGCATGGTCATAAGTTCTCGGATGAGTTCGATTATGGGCCAGATCGGACCAGAATGTGCTGAGTTATCTGCCCTTGAATGTCAAAAAATGTCGTTTTTGACTTTGTTTACACTCTAGCATCTACAATTATTGATCAATCAAAACAAATCTTGGAGACAATGTTGGAGACCATAAGAGCTCGGATGAGTTCGGTTTTCAGTATGATCTGATCTGAAAGATGAGAGTTATGTGCCCTTGAATTTGACAAAATTGCTATTTTCGGCTGTTTTTGACCTTGTTTACTATCTAGAATCTACAATTATAAATCAATCAAGACAAAACTTGGACACAACATTGGGGACCATAAGATCTTGGATGAGTTCGATTTTCAGTTTGATCTGATCAGAAAGTCCAGAGTTACGTGCCCTTGAATTTGACAAAATTGCCATATTCGGCTGGTTTTGACCTTGTTAACACTTTAGAATCTACAATTATAAATCAATCAAGACAAAACTTGGACATAATGTAGTGGACCATGAGATCTTTGATGATTGTGATTTTCAGTCTGATCTGATCAGAAAGTCCAGAGTTACGTGCCCTTGAATTTGACAAAATTGTCATTTTCAGCTGTTTTCGACCTTTTTTACACTCTTGAATCTACAGTTATATATCAATCAAGACAAAACTTCGACACAATGTTGAGGACCATAACATCTCGGATGAGTTCGATTTTCAATTTGATCTGATAAGAAAAGCAAGAGTCACGTGCCCTTGAATTTGACAAAATTGCCATTTTTGGCTGTTTTCGATCTTGTTTACGCTCTAGAAACTAAAATTATCGATCAATCAAGACAAAGCTTGGACACAATGTTAAGGACCATAAGATCTCGGTTCAGTTTGATTTCCAGTCTGATCTGATCATAAAATCGAGAGTTACGTGCCCTTGAATTTGACCAAATTGCTGTTTTTGGCTGTTTTCGACCTTGTTTACACTCTAGAATCTACAATTATTGACCAATCAAGACAAATCTTGGACACATTGTTGGGGGACCATAAGATCTTGGATGAGTTGGATTTTCAATTGGATCTGATCAGAAAGTCGAGAGTTATGTGCCCTTGAATTTGATAAAATGCCGTTTTCGGCTGTTTTCGACCCTGTTTATACTCTAGAATCTACAATTATTTATCATTCAAGACAAAACTTGGACACAATGTTGGGCACCGCTACATCTCGGATGAGTTTGATTTTCATAATGTTATAGATCATAAGTTTGTTTTCAGTCTTAAAGTCATAAATATCAATTGAATTGAACAAAAATGTTGCTCATATCATTTTGGTTCAGGTGAGCGATATAGGACCATCATGGTCCTCTTGTTTGTTTTGTTTATTATGTGAATAGGGTTCAAAAACATCTACACATTTTATTCTAAATAAAGATTGTGGTTCTATAGAACCAAACTGTTATAGCAGCTCTTAAATATAAAAAAAATCGTAAATAATGATAATATCAATTGTTTTCACAGAAATATGCAATTTTTGGAGCTAAAAAAGAAATTGCATTGACAAGCTTTTGTAATGATGACAAATTCTGATTTTTTTGTCCCAAGTGTACAACAGTTAATAACCTTTATCAGTATCATATAAATGCAAAATAGTTATATATTCTGTTGTAAAATTGATATAATTTGAGGAAGAGAATGTTGTTTTCTTTAATGGACACATTCTTTAGTCAAATATTGTTAATTTAAGATGCCACTGATTTATTTTACCTCTTACCTGAAATATCAGTACAAGATGTTTCAGCAATACAAATTATCAAGCAACCAGAAAATGACAAATTCACTGTTTGATGTGTAACTTTGATCATTTCTGTAAATTTGTTAAGAAATGTGTGCCAGAAGCTAATGTATTAAGAAATTAGAAGATGTCAATCAAATGTGACAAAATTTCGTACACTTGGGACAACACAAGATAGCATCTTAGATGAAAAGTACAGGCCACTATGGCATCAGGGTTTATTACAACTTGTTCTGAGTGACCATATTGTGAATTTAAAAGTGTAAAACTTTAAATAAATCATTCCTTGAAAAAAATATCTGAAATTTAAAGCAAAATGTACACTTGGGACAAATTCAGGGTGCATTAGGTATATAACTTATATTTATTGACTGTTACAGATTATTACACCAAAACTTGGAAAACCTTAAAGAGTAAACATGTGTCTGCTGAAAAAAGCAAACTGTTCTTGTAAATATTCAATCACCTTGTATTACTGCACCTTTATTTATAAACTATGATAAAATTTATGGCATGAAAATGACAAGCACCTCAATGCTTTGAACTGGTATAACAAGAAAACAAAATGTAGACAAACTTTGAAATTCCATTTTCCTGAACCTTAACATATCTGCCTACTTGATAAACAATGACAATTTAGTGAAATCCTTCACCTTAAAGTATAATGAAGGGTTGAAGTTAAGGCTTAAGTTAAAATGTCACGCAAAAACCGTACACTTGGGACATTTTTGGGGTGTTTTTCCAGAATATCTTTTTACCTAAGTGAGATATCACAAAGAAACTTTGCACTCAAGTTTGCCTCATGGAAACACATCTTTTAGACCTAAAAGCAATTCTATAAAACCTTATTCTAAACAAATATATGGATGTTTTACTTTTGCTTCATTATTTTTGAACATACCCATTTCTTTTATTTTCATTTATGACATGATTGCCAATCGAAGTCGGCCTAGATTTACTAGCGATATTAAAGGATGGAATCAGGGGAGACAACAACCCTTGTTCACTTTCATGACAAAATGTTGAATCTACCTTTCATTTTTAACTTCTATCCTGTTTTGACAAGTGGAATTAAGGGTTCCAATAGCCTGCTTTAGTGTGGATATGAGCGCATTTGAGTATCTATTAGCGCATTTGTGCGCATCAACTTAAAACATGAAATCAAGTGACAGAATAGGGGAGGTAATCGGCGAACTTCAAACTTCAATAACTTCCTTATTTCTCAATTAATTTCGATGAAATAAACAGTAAAAGTCTTCGTAGGCCTCACAGATAAGAACCAAACCAGAAAATCTGATTGATTATGCAAAATTAATTTTCCTTTGATATCGCTAGGTTTACCCACAGGGAGTTTTAGCGATTTTTATGTAGACTCTTTCTATTAAAGACAAGGGGACCAAGTTTTCATGTATAGAAAATAGTACCCATTCTCGCAAAACACCTGTTACAACGCCAATTTTGAAGATAATTACATGGGATCTTCTTTAATAAGCTCCTTACATATTTATTTAGCAAAAAATCCGGCGGTCTGTACAGGTAACGATCAGAGTTTTTCGTGACAGAGGCCGTTTCTCGGCAAAAGGTTCGAAATTGCCATGTACGACACAAGCGTGATGTCAGCGCGTTCGATTGTAACTCTGGTGAGTGTTTATGTCACAATTGTTCCATTTGACTTTCGTACGAAACAGAACGGTTCATTATTCAATTTCACCATAATTGTCCAAAGCAATGCTTTAATTCTCATTTTTTCAAGCTTAATTTAGCATAACTATTATGTTTTGAATCTCTGCAAAATTTTCAGAAACTGTGAATTGTACAGAATTCAAAACATGCTAATCAATAAATCACGTTTAGTATCAAAATGCAGCTTTTTCTCTACAGATCTCAAATCAATATTCATATTTTAGCTATTTTTAACATTTGATACATTATTTAACTTTTCAGTTTTTCATCATATACTCTATTTAGTCTTTTATATTACATAACACCTCATGGACAACATATGAAGCCATTTAGATTCTTATCAAGATGTTATTATAATTAAGCTTGTAGAACTATGCAGTAAAATCCCTACTGTTTGCATTGCCCAATCATTATCATAAGTAGGTGATATATTCTTTTGATGTTATGCAATCTTGGAAGAAAATGCTATTCTATCAGTGGTCATATCATTGACCAATCAGAACAAATGACACTTTGTGCTTGAGATGCATTTTGTAGAATCCATCTGATTGGTTGTTTGGTCGATTGAGAAGTCATGTGATGTCTCAGTCTTTGAGAGAATTTTAGAAAGTCAGAATCAGTTACAAAATTACTTTTGGCATTGAAACATTAAAATTAGAAATCTTCGTGAATAAAAATAAAACAAAACTTTGTGACATTTATCTAAGTGATATCTTTGTGATATTCGGACTTTTTCATTACTTTAACACTTTTAGAACAAACTTTGTGACAATATACTTTGTGGACATTTTGTTGAATCATTTGTTGATAATTAAATTTCAAAAACCTACAACTGTGTTCATATATGGCGACTGTAAACCCACATCTCAACATGACAGGATGCTGCTACAGTCAACCCTATGTTGTTGCGAGTGGACCCCAAAATCCACTTCGTAATAATTTGGTGGAGATATCCGCGGTACGAAACCCCTGGTTTCCCTCTCACAGACAGCCGCGCAGAATACAGCAGAGCTATTCCCCAAGCGCCTGCTATAGATACCCTGTTGGAGAAAATAGTGGACTATACCAACACCCTGTTATGTGTGGAAGATGTGGCACTTCCAACGTGGACCTACATGTTTGCCCTGCTCGCACACGGAAGTGCTACACATGTCGTCGTTATGGACATTACGCTTCAATGTGTAGGACAATACTACCCAAACCTACCACAAGTCGTGAGAACGTACGACCACAACCAACCGAGACAACATCCCATCAGACCAAACTACAACAATCAACCCTGATGTCACAACAAACTCAGACGGAAACAACCCATGAACAAAACCAGTCAATAAACGTGCTAACCTTGGAAAATACAGGACTATCAGATAAGTGTACAAATTTAGAAAGGACTATCCAAGACTTAAACACACAAGTAA
The DNA here is from genome assembly GCA_963680895.1 of Fragum sueziense. Lineage (NCBI taxonomy): Eukaryota > Metazoa > Mollusca > Bivalvia > Cardiida > Cardiidae > Fragum > Fragum sueziense. The sequence goes on from OY804607.1 coordinate 7,525,643, forward strand.
GTGACTTACAATACAAATGTGATCAATCCTCGTCAGTGCTAACACTTTTTAAAGACAGATGCCGAAAACTTACCAGAGAAAAGGACGAGTTAGTGAGCAGGTGTGAGGATCTTAGTGAAAATCTGGACTTAGTGACCAAAACCAATGATGACCAGGAAAAGTTGATTGATGAACTGAACGAACAACTGGCACTTCTATACAAATATACAGTGGACTTAGACAACAATAGATTTAGTAATTTTATTGGTCTGGTTGAAGTAATTCGAGAATGTAGAGAGGTTACAGAGACATGCAGTAAATTCTTTAACAATAGACATTGTCGTCAATGCCGTAGCACTGTACATTCTAAACAAGAACCATGTCCTGCAAAGGGATGGAAATGTTTTGCATGCGATCGTGCAAATCATTTCACCTATGCATGTGATGGTGGTTTGAGCAAATGCATGATAGACCCTGACAAAGAAACAAAACAGCTACTCTTGCATTTAGAAAATGTGACTGGTCTAAAAACAGAACATAATTTCTACAAACAGACTATATTTGCTCAAACTTAAATTAGCTTCTGAGTCAGAACCAAACATAGAGGGAAAGAATTATTATGTTTTGAATCTCTGCAAAATTTTCAGAAACTGTGAATTGTACAGAATTCAAAACATGCTAATCAATAAATCACGTTTAGTATCAAAATGCAGCTTTTTCTCTACAGATCTCAAATCAATATTCATATTTTAGCTATTTTTAACATTTGATACATTATTTAACTTTTCAGTTTTTCATCATATACTCTATTTAGTCTTTTATATTACATAACACCTCATGGACAACATATGAAGCCATTTAGATTCTTATCAAGATGTTATTATAATTAAGCTTGTAGAACTATGCAGTAAAATCCCTACTGTTTGCATTGCCCAATCATTATCATAAGTAGGTGATATATTCTTTTGATGTTATGCAATCTTGGAAGAAAATGCTATTCTATCAGTGGTCATATCATTGACCAATCAGAACAAATGACACTTTGTGCTTGAGATGCATTTTGTAGAATCCATCTGATTGGTTGTTTGGTTGATTGAGAAGTCATGTGATGTCTCAGTCTTTGAGAGAATTTTAGAAAGTCAGAATCAGTTACAAAATTACTTTTGGCATTGAAACATTAAAATTAGAAATCTTCGTGAATAAAAATAAAACAAAACTTTGTGACATTTATCTAAGTGATATCTTTGTGATATTCGGACTTTTTCATTACTTTAACACTTTTAGAACAAACTTTGTGACAATATACTTTGTGGACATTTTGTTGAATCATTTGTTGATAATTAAATTTCAAAAACCTACAACTGTGTTCATATATGGCGACTGTAAACCCACATCTCAACATGACAGGATGCTGCTACAGTCAACCCTATGTTGTTGCGAGTGGACCCCAAAATCCACTTCGTAATATAACTGTCGATGATTTTTTTTAGTTTTCACAATAAAAAGAATTACTTGAGTGAGTGTGCTCAACAGCGAGATGAACTCGCCCCCATCAGTCATACATTCATTATTACTCGAGTAATTTTCTTTTTCTTTTTAAAAAAATAAAATTTGTGTTCAATAAGCGTAAAAAGATAAGAATTAAAGCATTGCTTTGGACAATTTTGTTGAAAGTTGAAACTGAATCGTTCTGTTTCGTTCGAAAGTCAAGGGGAACATTGTGATAAAAACACTCACCAGAGTATCCCAAGCGAACGCGCCTAACATTGCCGAAATCTAAAATCTGTTGAGTCGGCAAAACATTCAACAAATTAAAGCTGAATTCTTTGTGATATTATTCAACAAGGAAGGTTGGTGAAAGATTTTAATTTATTTTATCGTTTTAATGCATGTTTTGGCCACGATCATGCACAAACTAGCAGATTTAGTCCTACAAGCGGGGGTCACACGGACACGTCGTACATGGCATTTTCGAACCTTTCGTCGAGAAACCGGCCTCAGTGTCACGAAAAACTCTGATCGTTACGCGTACAGACCACCGGATTTTTCGCTAAATAAATATATAAGGAGTTAATTAGTGAAGATCTCGTGTAATTATCTTCAAAATTGGCGTTGTAACAGGTGTTTTGCGAGAATGAGTACTATTTTCTATACATGAAAACTTGGTCCCCTTGTCTTTAATAGAAAGAGTCTACCTAAAAATCGCTAAAATTCCCTGTGGGTTTACCTTCACCAAGTTGAATCTCAGGAGAATTTATTACACCGCCAAACAGTTCATACATACAGTACAGTTTTTTCGAGACCAGATGTACTATGTAGCCTGATGTCCCGTAGTTTCGATAGCCTTATCTAAAACCATGAGCTTGCATATTTACAAACTGATTTTATGAAATTCTGACCATCTCAATAGATTCAAGAACCAAAGTTTTAGACATAAAAAATGGAAAACAACATTTCGCGGGTTTTCCGCAACACGGTTCTAACTCACTTTTTCATTATTTTACAGGAGAGGCAAAAAACTATTTCATTTTTTTACAAGGAAAAATTTTGTTCAGTAAGAAACATTTCTGAAATTGTTTTTCCATAGCAGATAATATGTTATAAATGAAATCTATGTGAAGTTTGTTCAAAATGTTGTTTTTGAAAATCTTTGAGTTAGAACCGTGTTGCAGGAAAAAATGATAAAAATTGACAAAAATTTTACCCGCAAAACAGTTCTAACTCATAAAAATTTCATATAGCACTATCAATGTGGCAGGTATTTATGTAGGAAATCATGCCTATATCTTATCCAAATAGTTTTAAATGTTAATTCTGTGTTTTTGCTTGATGACACAAGAAAAATCGTAGCCAAAATCTATGAAAAGAGCTTCAATAAGTATCAAAGCGCTGATTTATGCATTACGCTAAAATGAAATTGATTTTCATCATAAAATATTTAAAAATATAAGCTTTTTTTCAAGTTTAATATACTTACAAGCATTTATTCATGTTTGTTGTCCAACAAAGCAAGCTTTTGAACCAATAGTTAGAGTTGTTCCTAATGACCATGTAACGCTTGTGACATGTAGAATGTTGACCAGAATGCAAAGCCAAAAAGGATGCAATAATTGTCAGATTCGAAGAAAGGACTTTAACTCAACATATCTGAAAAGTCAAACTTTTTCATGAACATGAAAGGGAAATTCATTGAAAATTCCATACCTAAGGGCATAAAATGCTTATACACAAGTTGATGGTTTGATTCTAACATTTTATGTTTTACATGTACACATATTTGAAATAGATCTGGCTAATATCTATATTTGATCTTTTGCATGAAATTAAAACTACTCATTAGTTCATTCAGTTGGCCATATTGATCAAGACATATGAACAAATGTTGGACAAAATCCCCTTAGGACAAAATCCCCTCGGTCATATTTGATATAGGCGGACAAAATCCCCTCCGCAGAATTACTAGGGCAGACAAAATCCCCTCGGTAGAATTTGCAGGGCGGACAAAATCCCCTAAATGAAATATCATGGAGGACGAAATCCCCTCAGTAATATTGCAATGGCTAAAAAATTCCCTTGGTAGGTGGAGTTGAATTTTAATTACTATGGACGTCATGACCAGAATACTAATAGTTCAGAAATATGTTGAACACATTTAAAAAGTGATCAAGGGATTTTGTCTGCCCTTGCATTTACATTGAGGGGATTATGTCCGCCCCTGAAATTATACCAAGGGGATTTTGTCTACCCCAGAAATTATACCAAGGGGATTTTGTCCACCCCAGAAATTATACCAAGGGGATTTTGTACACCCCAGAAAACATACCAGGGGGGTTTGTCCCCCCCCCACAATAATTATAGCAAGGGGATTTTATCCACCCAGAAATTATGCCAAAGGCTTTTTGTCCACCCCAGAAATTTTACCAAGGGGATTTTGTATACCCCAGAAAACATACCAGGGGGATTTTGTCCACCCCAGAAATTATACCAAGGGGATTTTGTCCACCCCAAAAATTTTACCAAGGGGTTTTGTATACCCCAGAAATTATACCAAGGGGATTTTGTCCGCCTCAGAAATTATACCAAGGGGATTTTGTCCGCCTCAGAAATTATACCAAGGGGATTTTGTCCACTTCAGAAGTTATACCAAGGGGATTTTGTCCACTTCAGAAGTTATACCAAGAGGATTTAAATTTGTCCACCCCAAAAATTATACCAAGGGGATTTTGTCCACCCAAGAAATTATACTAAGGGGATTTTGTCTACCCCAGAAATTATAGCGAGGGGATTTTGTCCACTTCAGAAATTATAGCGAGGGGATTTTGTCCACCCCAGAAATTATAGCGAGGGGATTTTGTCCACCCCAGAAATTATAGGGAGGGGATTTTGTCCACCCCAGAAATTATAGCGAGGGGATTTTGTCAACTTCAGAAATTATACCAAGGGGATTTAGTCAACTTCAGAAATTATACCAAGGGGATTTTGTCCTCCCAAGAAATTATACCAAGGTGATTTTGTCCACCCCAGAAATTATACCAAGGGGATTTTGTCCACTTCAGAAATTATACCAAGGGGATTTTGTCCTCCCAAGAAATTATACCAAGGGGATTTTGTCCTCCCAAGAAATTATACCAAGTTGATTTTGTCCACCCCAGAAATTATACCAAGGGGATTTTGTCCACTTCAGAAATTATACCAAGGGGATTTTGTCCTCCCAAGAAATTATACCAAGGTGATTTTGTCCACCCCAGAAATTATACCAAGGGGATTTTGTCCACCCCAGAAATTATACTAAGGGGATTTTGTCTACCCCAGAAATTATAGCGAGGGCATTATGTCCGCCAATACCAATCTATCTATCTATGTAGACTAAGAATTAAGCAGAAATACTCATATCTAAGACAATGTAAACATTGAAATGTTTTTCAATGCTATAATAATGATGTGGTTCGCCTTATTATAATTCCAAATATGAAGCCGAAGTAATTCAAACAATCATTTTTTGTTTTAAATGCAAATGGCAACATGGATCTTGAAATGTAGATTAAACAGTGAGACTTCATTCCAATATATGTAGGAAAATTATTAATTTTATGGACTATATTACTATAATGGAATGAATCCAATGAAAGCTTCTTAATAAATTCACCAAATCAAACTACTCTTGCAAAAAACAGAATCTCTAATTTACACTGAATTTATTAAAATTTAAGAGTCCAAGTCACATCTTTCTCTTCCAAAATTTTCAGAATATTGGCTAATAGACAAAGATCATACTGTAAAGTCTGATTTTTAGTCTAAACTAAATATGTTTTATGTTCTTGCAAGCCAAGTTTATTCAAAGAATTTATTGTCAAAAGAGTTATATACATACAAAGAACTATTAAAGTTATTGTTATTAACCAAAAATTTACGTTGACTTTATAAGGATTATATTTAGTAGGAAAAGGGTTTAAAAAACACGATAATCAACTGAAAACCATTATTATATATGTTTCTTTAACCTGCCATGTTATTTACTGGTGTCATTGATGGAATGATACATAAAAGTAGTTCTAACTCAGATTTTTTCCTGCAACAGGGTTCTAACTGGGCCAGTTAGAACCGTGTTGCAGGAACACAAAACACCACTTTGAGTTAGAACCTTTTAAACAAATTCAATTTTCTCAATTAATATGAGGAATTTTGGAAAAATATTTTGAGGGATAATGTATTGACATTAGTTAGTTCCAAAAATGTAAAAAAATGATTTTTGATAAAAAGTGGAGTTAGAACCGTATTGCGGTAACCCCGCGATTTGTAAACAGACTAACAAAATAGATTGGCCAGAGTATTCAAAGCATGTCATGCATGTCATCACGCGGCGTCAAGGTGAGGCTCTCATCATTCCGATAGGGCTTTGTTTTTGTTCCTTTTTAAAGCACTAGGATGACCTAATAACAATCGCAATTTTTTGGATGGGGACTCGCTCAACCGTGGAGAAAATCAAGCGTCTTGAAAACTTTTCTAGGATGGAAAGAGGCTTGGATAAGGTTGAATGATTTTTACCCTGACCTTTATTTTCTAGTTTCTGTTTTGTTTTGCCAAAAATATAGCTTGTTCGTGTAAAAATCAGTTGTCTCCAAATTTCTTTGACCAAATAGTTTGTTTGCAGCAGCAGCAATTAGATGCACAAGGAATGGTACTCAGATTGTAAGCACTTCAGAAAATCACAAGGCTATTGAAACCATGTGACCTATCGAAAGCATGAGAGGAAAGGATACATAAGCTAATTCAAGCTTCTATAGGCCCTTTATTTCTTTTTTAGAGAAGAGGCAGCAAGTTTTACCTTACTGCTACCCACTCAATACAGCTGGGTAGACTGGGGCTGACAATCAAGTGCCTTGCCCAAAGACACACCTTACGCGAGCACAGGGAATTTTAGCTATTTTTATGTAGACTCTTTCTGTTAAAGACAAGGGGACCAAGTTTTCATGTATAGAAAATAGTACCCATTCTCGCAAAACACCCATTACGACGCCAATTTTGAAGATAATTACACGAGATCTTCACTAATTAACTCTATATATATTTATTTAGCGAAAAATCCGGTGGTCTGTACGCGTAACGATCAGAGTTTTTCGTGACAGAGGCCGGTTTCTCGACGAAAGGTTCGAAAACGCCATGAACGACGTGATCGTGTGACCCCCGCTTGTAGGACTAAATCTGCTAGTTTGTGCATGATCGTGGCCAAAAAATGCATTAAAACGATAAAATAAATTAAAATCTTTCACCAACCTTCCTTGTTGAATAACATCACAAAGAATTCAGCTTTAATTTGTTGAATGTTTTGCCGACTCAACGGATTTTAGATTTCGGCAATTTTAGGCGCGTTCGCTTGGGATACTCTGGTGAGTGTTTTTATCACAATGTTCCCCTTCCCTTAGCCCAGATTTCCGCAAAAAAGGCGGAAATCCGCATTTTCTCCGCAAAATATTTCCGCAAAAAATGCGTAAGAAATGCGGAGTATTCGGACGCGGAAGTCCGCATTCAAAATGCGGAATTTTTATGGAAGCGGAACTTTTGCGGAAATCGGAGTATTCGGACAATTCCGCATGCAATACGGAATTTTTTTCCGCATTTACTCCGCATAGATGCGTAGATTTTCTCCGCATAGATGCGTAGATTTTCTCCGCATAGATGCGGAGGTTTTCTCCGCATAGATGCGGAGGTGTTCTCCGCATAGATGCGGAGATGTTCTTCGCATCCATGCGGAGGAATTTTCCGCATCAATGCTGAAATATTGTAGATTCAGGCATCAGATATGAAACCGGTCCTCTTGTCAAGAATGAGTGTGCCCCTGTGACTTATAAATCAGGCTCAGACCGGAAATTCTGAACAAGAGCAATGCTGGGCGTGGCATATACGCAGGGTTTTCCATGACGCACAAATTAAGCGTCATTGTCGCAATTTCAAAACAAATGACCCCCTAGAAATTTACTTGAGGGACATAAATGACGCAATTTTAAGATCAAGATTTTCGTTTGATACTTGAGTACAAGGGCATTTGACCCACAAAATAGTAGAAATGACCCTTAACTTTGAAGGCAAGGGGGATCACAATGACCCCCAAATTCTCATGCTCAGGGAAAACCCTGTATACGCCTGAAGCCGCACACATTTTTTCGAAGTAAAGGGGAGATAATTTTAGAACCATCAAAGATATTCAAATTTTAAAGGCCACAGTCGCCTAACTACACATCATAGAGGTGAAGTGAATCTGTGTAAAACTGTAGGAGTTATAGCCTAAGCCGCACAAGAAAATCCAGACAGACAGACGGACGACCATGGCGATAACATAATATGTCCCTTCGGGCATATTGATTCGGTTGACTGGCACAATCCCTTGAAGTCAATTAAAAACATCATCAGTCTGTCAAAAGTGCGGTCCTGCACTCATTCGGTGGAGGTGAAAGCTTCGGTCTTTACCAACTTTCTGTAGTTTCAGCATTAATATCTCGACAACTACGCCTGATTATTAAAAATGCGTTGGTAGTAAGAAAGATTTAATCACATTCTTTAAAGAAAGAGTTTTGTTTCTGAATTTTAATGATGGATTTTTGAAAATATTCTGCCTCAAAAATGGTATGCCGTAACGATAAAAACCGAAAAAGTACCCTCCATGAAAAAATGAAAGTGAGGCTATGACGTCATCATGCCGACTGATTCTATAAAAATGAGAGATCATTCCACGGTTTCATAAACTAGCCAGATTTTTCATATTGCCAAGTCTTACATGGGTAGATCTACTAGCAATGGGACAAGAGTTCTCCTAATTATTTACCCTGAAAACGCTTTGTTTACCTCAAAGCACTCACATAAATTCTCCATGAAAACTGAAATCTGTCAAAAATTACGGCTAACAATCAATCAATGAATCATTCCTGTTTGCAACACAAAAGATTTACATGACACTTCCATGTGAGACTTAGAAAACACTCCAAAAAATCCAGAATGAGTAAAAAAACAAATTTGAAAATGGAAGCAAAATCAAACTGTTAGAGTGATCTCCCTTGATTTTTTTTTTTTTGAAGTTGACAAGTTATTTCAATCAATTCGAATGTTCTGATAATTAGGTTCGGCACCGTCTTAAACAACCGTCTGAAACTAATACAGGGTGTCATTCTTTTATTTCGATTTCGCCGTTTCTGAAGCTTAGACGTCAAAAAACGGGAAATCTTATTGTTGATTTTCTAAAAAATCCATGTCGTTTCTAAAGGATTTTACAGAAATAAACTCAAAACTTATTTAGCTTTCTTTGTTAGGATGATGGTTTACCTCTTTCGATCCTTTGCCTGTAGATCTAACATCTGTTATTGCCGTAAATCTTCAAAAACATAGCGATATTTGTTGATTATTTGACCATTATTTGAACAGCCCGCCTTCCGCTTCAAGTCTCAGTCAAGTCTCGCGAGATTTCAGTTAGTTTAAAATACGGCACTTTTGCCAACGCATTCTTTACAAACGCAAAGTTCCGGTCTTTTAATTTTAAATAAAAGATAAATATCATTCACGAGATTCTATTCTTTGACCATTCAGTTCATTTGTTATCTTGCTATCGACCTTTTGTCGACCAAATGACATTAGTGCATTAGTAGCTATATTTTTTTGTATATATATCCCGATCCGCAAAATAAACTCATTCTTTTCGGCCCTAATTTAGTTCGAACCTTTGATTTTTGGGTTCTGTCAAATAATATGATTTCACTCAGAAAAGAGGGAGAACAAGAGTTGTATTTGGAAGTTTTCATTAAATGATACTCTGATGGAGATCTGCAATGTTTGTACTTCGACAGCCGAGGATCTGTATATGATTGGATTAACCCACTCGGGCAAATTTTAACTTTTCCAAATTGAAGAATTGTTAAAAATTGCTTCTGGTTTTCTGACGAGGTAGAAAACATTATGAGTAAAGGAGAAATTGCACAGTCTGTGGAATTCTCCTTTTACCACAATATTTTCAAAAGCTGTCTGCTATAAACCCGTAAAAACAAGGGATTGAGTGGGAAAGCGTTAATCAATGTCAGTGCAATTTTCATTTTGCTTCCATTAAAAAAATTTTGTCTCAGATTCAAACAGAATGAGTGCTATATTTTAGTGCCCTGTCTTTCACAGTGATCACTATCATGTTTTAGCTCATTGTCTGGCATGGGTTGTCCGTGACGTCAACTTTAAAAGTTAAATGACATCTCCTCCTATTAACCCCTGGTCAGATTTTCATGAAACTTCACAGGAATGTTTCCTCACTGCCCTCTACCAAAATAGCTAAATTGTTCTGCTCCATTGAACAAGATGGCCGCCAGAGCTAAAAATAGAAAACTCTTTAAACTAGTCATCTCCTAAGCCAATTGGCCAAATTAAAAAATAATTTCACAGGAATCATTGGCCTATACCAAAATAGCAAAAAATCGTTTTGCTCTGTTGAACAAGATGGCTGCCAGAACTAAAAATAGAAATATCCTTTAAACAACATTTCCTCTGAAGCCAATTGGCCAAATCAATAATTATTTCACAAGAATGTTTGTCTCATTGACCTTTACCAAAATAGCTAAAATCGTTCTGCTCCGTTGAACAAGATGGCCGCCAGAACAAAAAATAGAAATAAACTTTAAACGACATTTCCTCCTAAAGCCGATGGGCCTTATTCAAAATAATTTGTTTAGCATTGGTTTATGAATTGTAAATAACTGTTATTAGTGAACAAAGTTTCATTTCATGTGTGTTCATATTTTATTTTTTAAAATGAATCAAAAGTTAAAGTATGAATTTTCTGCATTCAGAAATATTTTAAGTACAATTTTCAGCAGAAAACAAATCGAAGTACCATTTTTCCGCATTTTCTCCATGTAAAAAAATCAAAGTCTGGAATTCCGCAAACTTTCAGTTTCAAAGTGACATTATTCCGCATTTTCTCCACATATTTTTTTTCTTCCGCATAATGCGGAAGCTACTTTTCGGAGAATTTGCGTAAAATCTGCGGACTTCCGCAGAATCTCCGATTTTGTTCCGCAAATCAAAGCGGAAGTCGGAAATCTGGGCTAAGGGCTGACTTTCGAACGAAACAGAACGGTTCAGTTTCAAATTTCAACAAAATTGTCCAAAGCAATGCTTTAATTCGTATCTTTTTACGCTTATTGAACACAAATTTTATTTTTTAACAAGAAAAAGAATCACTCGAGTAATAATGAACGTATGACTGATGGAGGGCGAGTTCATCTCGCTGTTGAGCACGCTCACTCAAGTAATTCTTTTTATTGTGAAACTAAAAAAAAAATCATCGACAGTTATGCTAAATTAAGCTTGAAAAAATGAGAATTAAAGCATTGCTTTGGATAATTATGGTGAAATTGAATAATGAACCGTTCTGTTTCGTTCGAAAGTCAAATGGAACATTGTGACATAAACACTCACCAGAGTTACAACCGAACGCGCTGACATCACGCTTGTGTCGTACATGGCAATTTCGAACCTTTTGTCGAGAAACGGCCTCTGTCACGAAAAATACTGATCGTTACCTGTACAGACCACCGGATTTTTCGCTAAATAAATATGTAAGGAGCTTATTAAAGAAGATCCGTGTAATTATCTTCAAAATTGGCGTTGTAACAGGTGTTTTGCGAGAATGGGTACTATTTTCTGTACATGAAAACTTGGTCCCCTTGTCTTTAATAGAAAGAGTCTACATAAAAATCGCTAAAATTCCCTGTGTACGCGAGTGGGGCTCGAACTCGTAACCACCGGGCTACAAGTCGAGTGCTCTAACCACTGCGCCACTCCGGCTGTCTGCTTGTGTTATCAAGAACGTTTATTTCATTTGGTTTGAGTCTAGGACGTAGGCATTGCTATAGGCTATTACTTACTTAAAATTGGATTTTAAAAATCGGATGTCTTTTTGTGTTTTGTCAGCCATTCAAGTGCGTGCGCATGTTCTGGTTCTCAAACATTTTGAGCATTCTCGTTCTGAGACTGAAAGCCGGGACCCAATAATGCACGTGATCGATTATAATTACATAGACTGGATTTTTGTAGACTAGAAGATAACATTCACCAGGCAATAAAAAATCAAGAAAGGTTGCAAAAAAAAAAAGATATAGATCCATAGTTTTCCAATCATTAACTTACCCAGATATCTTGTAATACAAGACAACACAACCCCCTTTATGCCTAATTGTATGTTCGAAACCCCTTCACAGAAATCCGGGCCCTGGTTTCTCTAAAAAACTTTTAAGTACATTCTCAGACTCAAATATGAGCACCGTTGACCTACTCAAATCACACGGAATCCACGTGAACTTCAATCGAATACCCGTCAACGTTGGAAAGTATTCCTTTGAAGTTGAGCATGTACTCGTGAGTATGTACTTAAGGTTTTTCGAGAATCCAGGGTCGGGTCCGCCACAGTCAAGTACATTTTGTCTGAGAGAAATTATAAAAATAGACCCCAGATGCCACAAAATCTCATCAATTGTTTACAATTTTCAAGATCTGGGGGAGACCTCTGAACCGCCGAAACCTTTTCCCGGACGGCAAAATTGTAGACAAGTCCAAATTCAAAGATGTTACAGACGACAATTTCAAGATAACAACAAGCAGATCTTCTAATTTTGCATAACTATGCTAGTATTGTATAAAAGTCCTTTATCAACTTTTTCTAGGGCTAGATATAATAATGTCCATTTGTTTGTCAGTTTGTCAACACTGCGCCATGGTGTTTGTGTATTTTTTTAAAGGGACCCATGCTACACGGTGGAGATTATGCATTATGGGATGGATAACAACTACGGCAAAAATAATGTTACTGAAAAGTAATATCATCTGAATTTATCTAGATTGCGGCAAAAATAGCTTCGATTCTGGTAAGATATTTTCATTATTTTGCAATAACTTTCTTATTTCTGTGTCAATTTTCCAACGGTCTGTTGCATGTACCCCGCCTTGGTGAGCTATGTCCTCGGATGTATGACTGATTAGAGAACTCCATGTACTTTTCCCAAAAATATTGTCACAACGGCAACCGATCAGAAAGCGAAATGATAACAACTACGGCCAAAATAGCACAGTGTTGAAAAGGTTTGTACCCCGCCTTACTGAGTTTTTTCCTCGGATGTATGACTTATTTGGAAATTTCTTGTAGGCTAGCCTACTTTTCCCAAGATATATATATGATCCCAACCGACCAGAAAAACGATCTGGTTTTTTTTCAGAAACAAAGATGTTTTATGTAAGTCATATATTAAAGGACGCAGAAATAAGAAGGGTATTGCAAAATGTCTTACCTGAAGCGGAGCCAATTCGTAGATTTATCCATCCCATAATAAGGACTTTTAGCGTGCGTAAAAAAAACCTTTCAATATCTACGAAGGTCCAGTTTTCCATAAATGTTGCGATAGAAAGTAAGCATGGGCGTAGTCAGAAATTCATTTATATTACGCACGAGCGCCGTATGCCCGAGAGAGGAAGAACACGAGAGGGGGTATCCACACTGTAAAGGGGGTTCGGGGGTCTCCCGAAAATTTTGATTTTATTTATGACTTGGTTTCGTGCAATTTTATGTGCATGTTGAGACACAAAAACGTCAAAACTGACTCTATAACCAATACAAAGCAACCTACAACATATTTGCATTTTTTTTTACATTACACACGTGCGTATTATGCATCATGGGCGCTACGCCCTTGGTGAGGGTATGTGAAGTTAGATACATACCGGTACTTGCTTTAGAAGGACTAAATGGACTTCCTTGGACACGCATTATCTAACCATACAGGTTGACCAATATCCATGTAATATTTTTTGAATATATGTGACCCATCATGCTTAAAGAGACCTTATCGGATGTGTGAGAAATATCGAACCTAGTCAGTCTGCGCAGTCCGCGCAGCCAGACTAGGGCCGACACTGTTTATTTGTTTGTAATTTTTTAAATCCAGAATGTTTTCCCTATCTAACTGTATGTTCATTTTCGCATACGGGGTCTGGTTGACATGTGCTGAGTCTGACAAGTTTGTCAAAATTTGGAGTTAGGATAAGATCCCTTTTAGCGTGACGGGTCACATATTTTTACCTGAGTGTATGCTCGACAATCTAGCATGGGATCCATTAACCCTTTCCCAAACAACAAAATTTCAGGCTGTTCCAAATTCAAAGATGTTTCAGACGACAATTTAAAGTGAATAGATTTTTTTTAAATTTTTGTGTATTTTTGTTTAGAAAATATTGTGGGAAATGAAGAAATTGCTTGTCACAAGCAATTTCTTCTTTTGTCTCAATGTTTTCCCGAGTCTTTTTCTCGTGGGGAGTCAAAAAGAGTCACTGTGTGGTAATGGGTTAATTACTAGAATTTCATCGTCGGCACATGATAAAGAGTTTGGCGCATTCCCATTGCCGACCAAATCAACTCGATCAAGCTCGATCAAGCGATCGAATACTGATCGAGCTTGCATGGTTGGCAAGAGTGGTCGGGACGATCGAGCGTGGTCGGCAAAAATGATCTGAAATTAATCGACACGAAATAAAGATGTCGCGTAAATACATTTGATCGAGTTTAATCGGGTTTGCTCGGGGAATTTAGGCGATCGAGTTGATTCGGTCGGCAATGGGATTGCGGCTTTAGTTGCTACGCACGATCGAAGGTACACTGCGTGGCCATATTATAGTACGCAACGTCACTAATTAATTTCAAATAAAATATCGCGTCTTCAAGTTCGGGTTAATTTACACAATACATAAAGTGTATTGACATAAAATTTGTTGTGTACACAAACACTTGACCTTCCCCAATCTGGATTTTCCAATAATTTTGATGATGTCATTACCATGATGTCATTATTGACGTCATTAAATTATGTCTGCTCGAGGTAAAGATTTGACACCCGAAGAAAAACAAACAATTGTAAAACTTTGTGAAAACGGATTCAGCTCTAGAAAAATCGCACAGGTAACGGGAAGAAGTTGTAACACCGTGCAGAAATTACTTAAAATGTATAAACAGCGGGGAAATACGGAAAATCGCGATAGATCTGGAAGGAAGAGAAAAACAGACGAACGTGACGACCGTACGCTTTTTCGGTCCATCAAAAAAAAAAAAAAAAACAGAAGGCAAAGCTTGTCGGATCTTACAGTCAGGTTTAATGATAATTTAGAGAATAAAAGTGTTTCCTCTCGGACTGTCCGTCGTAGATTGATAGAAGAAGGATAAAGGAGGTGTAAAGTTGCCAAAACTACGACGATTTCTAAAAAGAATAGATATGCTCGGGTGCAATGGTGTAGGGAAAGGATAAATTGGACTGTTGCTGAAGATTGGGGTAAAATTATATTTTCAGACGAGACTAAGAATGTTTTAGGTCAAGATAGAAAAGTTTATGTATGGAGAAAACCCGATGAAAAATACAGACCCGAATGTGTTGGTCAGTACTGTATGGAGACCACTCGCCTAGAGCAGGTATCTCGGCGATGTTTTGGGGATGCATAACTTGTAATGGTGTAGGAACATGGACCGAAATTGATGGAAATATAGATTCTTCTGTTTACATTCAAGTACTTGATGACAATTTGTGGCCTGTTATTACAAAATTTTTCGCACAAAAACCTTGGATTCTACAGGAGGATTACTGCCCCGTGCATCGGTCTAGACAAACGAACACTTGGGAGGAAAATAACAGTATTCCAACTCTAACCTGGCCAAGTCAATCCCCAGACATTAACATTATTGAAAATTTGTGGCGAAAGATAAAGTATGAACTTGAAAGACGATTAGACGAGATTAGAAACAGGGCCGATCTCATTCGTGTTGTGAAAGACATTTGGGGTAACATTGATTCCGCGCTTGTCAAGTCCCTGTATGAATCTACTCCCAAACGAATCAGAGCTGTGGTGAAGGCAAAAGGATCAATAACAAAATATTGAAAGGTAAGAAAGTGTTAGAGATCTTGTTTTTGTTGTTACAACCCCTGAAACGTAGACATGTTTCTTGATTTTACAACGTACGTAAAGTGACGTTGCGTACTATAATATGGCCACGCACTGTAGTTATGGAATTCTATCCACCATTTGATACCCAATACTTCGTGAAACTTCGGATATCATTATTCGTGGCAACGAAAATTGACAAATGGATTCCCTTTCGAATTTCCTGCTACAGACGACGAAGAAGGCGACAAAAAAGATATGATTTGAGAACAATATATCGTCGCTTTTTAACAAAAACCTCGTAACTGCAGCTTGTTTTAAGCTCTAGTTGCGAGAATTTTGTTGAAAAAAAAAACCCCAACGATATCAAAGTAGTCAAAGTACTGAAAGTACTGTTAGAGAGCGTATTTGACACAACATAAAATTCAAACTGTGACAATATTGCATGCTTACATAATTGGGATCATTCTGTTTATTCTTCATGCAATGCCATCCTCGAATGCAGGCCCGTAGGAAGCAATTTTATATTCTTGAAGCCCATGTGTCTGAATATTGAGGGGGAGGCTAAATTGGATTTTCCCTAAATTTTCAGTGTGAAATAAGGAAAGTTCAGCACTTTTGGCCATGCATTTAACCATAAATAGAGGAATGTGTTAACTATTGATAAAAGAATCGAAGCCACTTTTTCTGTGATGCAGCATAGTGTCACCATACCAGAAATTTTTCCAAGCATCGATTTTTGAAGTGGTCCATTTTGAAAGCTACTGCAAATGAAAAAATATTATTACAGTTTAGAAATGTGCATAAAACTGTTCAGGAAATATTGAGGAAAAAGGAGAAAATGCCTCAATGTTCTCAAAAACTTTCTCTTAGAGACACGTTTGGATTGAAAAGGTAAATTCAAATCAACCCGTTCATAAATGTATGGGAAGTTGGTGTGATAAGGAAGTTTGCTCTAATGACCCTTTTATCCATGGCACAACATACTATGGCTTTACTACACATTACCCAGACAGACACTCACTACGCACTAGAATAAATTATACATCTTTGTCTGTGGAATGTGATTCTAATTTTAGACTGTTTTCATTGTCCAAAATTTAGGCCACATGGCTTGACTGAATGACCTGTATGACCTAATTGTGAATGGCAAATTACTACACTGATCTATTTTTCTATTTGAGACTTGATTACTTGCATTTTTTTGCATAGGTCATACAAGTCATATATTTTATATAATGACATGTAGGCCTATAATTGTAGAATATTCCAATTGTTATTTAGATCTTTTTTGTCGTGATTAGAAGGAACTATTTTCGTTGTGCGGTTTGCAAAATACCGGTATTGGCTTGTGGCTGCAATAGAGAGACTACGCTCTCTAAAATTGAGACGAAATGGGCAAATGGCGGTTTTCAGCGTTTTCTTCTTTTGTCCTAGTGCTTTCCTTTGGCGTTGTCTTAATACTACGGACGTCAAACCATGTCTTGTTTCAGACGGAAAATGACAATTTTATAAGGTTTGTTGGTTGCTGTTACATAACGTTTATAATCCATTTTTATTCACCTCACAGGGTGTGGCTAAACGAAGAGGTTATTGGACGAGTTTACTTCTCGATATCTTGGTTGATATAACAGAAAAACGTGCGGCACGAGCATGAACACATTTCGAAATTGAAAGAACGTTCTATTGTAAAATGGGTTGTTATAAAACCTCGTAACTACAGCCTGATTCGCGCTGTAGTTATAATGTTTTGCAATAATACCGACGATGTACCGCTAAGCGAGAAGGCTGTTTCTCCTCAAGCTTAAATGTAATTAACCGTTTACTAGGCTCCGCCCTGTCTCCCGAAAAAAATCAGAATATACACCTCAATAAATGAACTGGTACACCATCTCCAGCTATTAGCTTTTATCGTGAGATATATACCTCACGATAATTGAGATGGCAGAGCAGACCATGGTAATCAAATGGAATGCTCTGCCAGGTCGATTCTCGTCCGCTATACCCTATGGAAATTCCATGTTTACTTCCGGTTGTCAAGTTTTACAAACGGCGGTTTTAGTATTTACATTAAGACAACGAAAGTGTTTTTAATTGGACGTCCGAAAGGACGTACAATTCTTATAACCACTTTTGGACAGGCGAAATGGGTTTTCATTACCAAAAAACCCTTTCTCATACTCAATTGCCAGTTGACCAAAATTCAAAATAGATTTTGCGACCATACAGGAAAACTGTCGTATCTTTTCCTACTTTCTATGTGTTCTCTAACAAATACTATAAGATTCATTGGCCGATTCAATTCATGCCACGTCTTAACCAACTTTACGATCTTTTTTCGATTTAATCATTTTCTTGTAGTTTTTTGACTTTCGTAATATTTATTGTGTAAAGGGTAAGATCTTTAGAAAGCGATACATGCATACACTATGGCTATAATGTAAACAGACACCCTATATCATCAGCAGCAGCGATAGCTCAAACGGGAAAAGATTAACCTCGCAACCTTTTTTCAGTTTGAAATTTGGAACGCCGTTGGTTCAAAACCAGTTCGGATTATTTCTTCTGTAAAACGTTTGTTAAAACGTTTGTTTTTCTTGATATGTTTACTGAAAACACACATTTTAGAATGATTACCCAATTTAATGCACGTATTGTGTATGATAGGTTCCTTTTCTTTGATCATTGTTGTTTAAGTCTTTGACATATTTAAAGGAACGGGGTTTCGACGAGACGTACTTTGGAACCAGGGTTTTGAAATTGATTATCGGGGAGTGAGTTCATTTCGCAACTCGGGTTCGACTCGATGACAAAACGGGGTTCCATCTGAACAGTCTCAGATGAGACACTAGTGAAATCCACCTATTCAGAAAAATAGTTGCTCTTACGAGTTTTTTTTCTCCAGCATCTGTATCACTGATATTTGACAGTATCATGACCTATTTACATACTGTTCGATGATCATGACAACAATGATTATTACTAGTATAAGACTAAGTGACAGCGATCTGTATTTATTTCGTTTAACCCTATCCCAAACAAGACCTGGTTTTGACGTCCCTAATAGAAAAGGCTTGGGAAAACACTGAAACAAAAGAAGAAACTGCTGATAATCAGCAGTTTCTCCTTTTGTCTCAATATTTTCTGTGCCATATTTTTCACAAGTCCTATCTTTAATAATTCATCCATTTTGTCATTTGTGGCAGTTATTTAAGTGGATCACCCTAGATTTTGTAGTTTGGGAAAGGGTTAAGTGACCCGTTTACGTGTATTGAGCTAAGAAGATGAAGCAATGGGTCTGAAACAGATGGTACCTGGATGATCGTATGAATATGTGTACAGATAGGGACATTGCTATTCTCAAATTTTCGTTGATAATGATATGAAGATTCAAATTGCTTATTGTGTTGTGGATTATGTCATTGTATCTGAAAATATTCTTCAACAAGTAATGACTTTTAAAGTATCAAGTTTCAATCACTTGCTATCTGATACACATGGTAAACTTTCATTTAGGTTGTTAGCTTCATATGTTTATTCTGAAACTTCGACTGAAGATGAAGGTCTGAAGTCTATGCCTGCACAATACAAATGGAATACAGATTCTGCTTTTAAATTTTCTTCTTACTTCACAAATGCTGATATGTCCGAGAAATTAATTGAATTTAATAAGTCCTGCATGAATAGTGATATTGATACTTGTTGTAATAACTTTGAAAATATAATTATTTCCGTTGCGGAAAAAACTTTGCGAAGACCTAATATTCGTAAAAATAAAACCAAAAAAGTTCATCAGAAATGGTTTGACAATGATTTGTACCTTTTGCGAAACAGGCTGTTAAACAAGGGTAGATTAATGAGTAAATTTCCATTTGATCCTGGTATCAAGGGCAGTTATTTTAAATTATATCGAGAATATAACAAGCTGCGAAAATTTAAGAAAAGAAATTTTAAACAAAAAATTCTCCAACAGTTAGACGAACTGCAGTCCTCAGATCCGAAAGCTTATTGGGACCTTATTGACAGTCTAAAAGAAAATAAAAATGATGATCAATCTCAGATTGATCCAAGTATTTGGGAAAATTATTTCAAATCTCTTAATTCTGTACCTGACAGATTTAATCAGAAATTAGAAAATCTACAAGATCTTCTTCAAAGACTTGAAAATCAGAATGTTTCAACCTTTAATATATTAGATTTTCAAATTAAAGATAAGGAAATCTCTGATGCCATTAGAAAATTAAAATGCAATAAATCTGGAGGACTCCAGTTAATTAGCAATAATATGATCAAATCTGCTCATAACTATATCTTACCTAGTCTCAAGATAATATTCAATAAAATTTTACTTTCTGGTATTTACCCTAGGAATTGGGTTACAGGTTATATCTCTCCAATATTCAAAACAGGCAGCAGGGAAGATCCCAACAATTATCGTGGGATCACCGTAACTGGATGTTTAGGCAAACTATTTAATATCATACTAAATTCTAGGCTTGATAAGTATTTATCTGAGAATAATCTTATTGATAACTGTCAAATTGGCTTTTCAAAAAACTCCCGTACATCTGATCACATGTTTGTCGTTAAATGCATTGTTGATTATTATTTTTCAAAAGGTTCAAAAATATATTCTTGTTTCGTTGATTTTCAGAAAGCCTTTGATTCGGTTTTACACACGGCCATCTTTATAAAGCTTGTAAGAATGGACATTCATGGATTGTTTTATAATGTTATTAAGAGTATGTACTCTCAATCTTTACTGTGTGTGAAGGTTAATGGTAAAGTAACTAAAACTTTTCAATCTTTAGTTGGTGTAAGGCAAGGGGACGTCTTAAGCCCAAACCTTTTTAAAATTTTTATAAATGATCTACCAACATATTTAATTAGATCACAAGATCCTGTTTATCTAAATAACAGAAGGATAGATTGCCTCATGTATGCTGATGATGTAATTCTGTTATCAACATCGTCTACTGGCTTGCAACAAAAGCTTGATATATTACAGGAGTTCTGTGAAGACTGGTGTTTATCGATTAATATAGAAAAAACTAAAATCCTGATTTTTAATAAGGCGGGTAGATTGATAAATAGTCACAAATTTGTTATCTTCGGAAATGCTCTATCATGTGTAAATACTTATAAATATTTGGGAATTATGTTCTCTGCTTCAGGATCCTTTACACCAGCAAAAAAGCAACTTTATGATAAGGCTGTCAAAGCACTCTACTCACTTAAACGCAATATTCTATCGCTTAATCCAAGCATCCATACAAGTATACATGTTTTTGATCACATTATTAAACCCATTTTATTATACGGGTCTGAAATCTGGTCATGTTCTATTTCAAAAAAAGCTAATATTGATGACTTATTTGATCCTTCTAAAGTATGTAAAAATTTCTACTCCGAAAAACTTCATATTCATTTTTGTAAATATATTTTAGGAGTCCATAAAAGAAGTTCTAATTTTGCTGTAATGTCTGAACTAGCCAGATACCCTATTCAAATAAATATACTACTTTCAGCCCTATCTTATTGGCATAGACTTGAGACTACTTCTTCGGATCTTCTTAAAGATGCTTTTGCTTGTTCCAAAACATTACATAGTAAAGGTTGTAATAGTTGGTTTACTCATATCAGTAATATTCTTGAGTTGCTTAATTTTCCTGCATCAACTAACTTGCTACTAGATATGAACCTTAAATCTTTTAAAAGGCTTGTTAAAAGTCATCTGCTAGAAAGATACAAAACATTTTGGGCCGAATCAAGAACTAATAATATTGATGGGAAATTAAGGACATACTTTTCATTCAAAATTCATTTTGAATTTGAACATTATCTGACTATTATTAAGAATTTTGAGAAACGGAGGTCATTAACCAAATTCCGTATCAGCTCTCATAGGCTGAAAATAGAAAGAGGTAGATTTTTAAAACCTCCTATTCCCGTTGAAAATAGGGTATGTGATAATTGTCCTTTTGAAATAGAAGATGAATATCACCTTTTAATTCGGTGCCCTAAGTATACCCATGTTCGAAATAATTTGTTTGATGTTGTGCAGAAACATTGTAGCAACTTTTATTTGTTAAAAGATAAGCATAAATTTGATTGGCTTATGTCTAACACTGATTATCATGTTATAACTGAACTATCAAATTTTGTGCATGAATCATTATCCTTACATGCATCCTAATGTAACCCACCCTACACTTTGATGCTTTTTTTAAACCCATTCCCAAACATAGAAGCCTCTTGACCCCCTTCGAGATACAGGCTTTGGAGACCATTGTGGAAAATGAGGAGATTGTTTGTGACGGACAATCTCTGCATTTCCCACAAGGTTTTCTACTCACAAAGACCAATAAATATAGTCATTCACTTGAAATTGTTGTCTGCATCATCTTTGAATTTATATAGTCATATTCACTTGAAATTGTCGTCTGCATCTTCTTTGAATTTGGAACAGTATAAATTTTTGCTGTTTGGTAATGGGCTAACACACAACAAGATAAAGGGTTTGAAGACTTTGGGAGGGTGAGGAGGTTGTTTCTAAGAACTATTTTCCTCATTTCCCCAATGTCTTCTGTCAGTAAAGACTTGATACATTGTAAAATTTTGTTAATCAGTTTTGCATCTTAAATATAGACATGTCCAAAATTGAGCTGCTGGTAGGTGGGTTAACAACTGGTTTCAACTTGATACTTGACTTATAGTTTGTTATACATGTATGCTGAAATATCACAGTATTGTTAAGATGTATAGATATTGTATTCCGTAATATGTACGGATATGTTTTTCTCTTTTTTCGCCCTTTCCCTTACAAGACCTGGCTTTGACGTCCCTCATGAAAGGCTTTGGACGGTGTTGAGCCGGAGGAAGGGGACGCTGATAATCAGCATCTTCTCCTTTTGTCTCGATATTTCCGGACCTATTTTTTACACAGTTTCTACCTTAACCTACATTCATTTGTCTCATACAGCAGCTTTAAAAATTCGAACATACTAAAATTTTGTCTTTTGGGATAGGGCTATCATCTTTCTCTATAATCACACATAATCATTGTATGGGGATTGTCCCCTATGATTGTTTGTCCTTAGTGGACCCTTGATTGGAATAAAGCTATTGTCATTGTCATTGTCATTGTCAACATACTCCACTGCCATTTTCCCGACGGCACGTTCCCAATTTCTTCTTTTTATGCACATCTGTAGATGTAAGGATGCTGCGGTAGTACTTGTATGAGGAATCCATGGTTAGGTGCTCCAATTCATCTGGTATTTTGTTTCAGGAAAAGTATGTATTGAATTTGTTTTGTAACCACAACCAGGAAAACTGCTACCGTGTTGTTTTTTTTTCTTTTTTTACTCTAAACAGGAATAAAAATCAAAGTGCTTGGAGCACTATATTTAGACGCCTCTCATTGATTGAGCGGAATTGTATGTAAATGATCGGCGTTTCATTACTTTATTTCGTTGAATTTGTGTTAAGATCGATTCTAAATCATTGCGGTCGTTTTTTCGCCAACGATGGTGGAGATAGAAGTCGAACAAGAGTGCCATGGTCACAATATACGCCGCCACTTATAAAACTTGAGACAAAAAACAATGACATTGACAAGGATTTATAAAATTCACACAAAAACCTGTAAAAAGTTGTGTTCACAAAAAGGTTTTTATAAATATCCAGTCAAAAACCTGGAAGGAATTGCGTTCACGAGACTGAAATATCATTAAGCCCTAGAGACTAAGATTGAAGGGGGCATAACTCAGGCAAAAATCAATGAACCATAAAATCCATACTTCATGCACATCTACCAATTAAGGTAATAACATCCACCAAGTTTCATAAGGATCCAGTCAGAATCTTAGAAGAAGTTGTGTTGACAAGGCTGCAATTTCAATCAGCACAAGAGACTAAGTTTTAAGGGGGCATAACTCTAGAAAAAAATCAATGAACCATAAAATCCTTCCTTCATGCACATCTACCAATTGAGGTGATAACATTGACCAAGTTTCATTAAGATCTAGCCAGAAACTTAGGAGGAGTTGTG
Source organism: Fragum sueziense (assembly GCA_963680895.1). Lineage (NCBI taxonomy): Eukaryota > Metazoa > Mollusca > Bivalvia > Cardiida > Cardiidae > Fragum > Fragum sueziense. The sequence continues at coordinate 7,549,119 of OY804607.1, forward strand.
TTGACAAGGCTGCAATTTCAATAAGCCTCAGAGACTAAGTTTTTAAGGGGCATAACTCAGGCAAAAATCAACGAACCATAAAATCCTTCCTTTAGCACATCTGCCAATTGAGGTGATAACATTGACCAAGTTGCATTAAGATCCAGCTAGAAACTTAGGAGGAGTTGCGTTGACAAGGCTGCAATTTCAATAAGCCCCAGAGACTAAGTTTTTAAGGGGCATAACTCAGGCAAAAATCAACGAACCATAAAATCCTTCCTTCATGCACATCTACCAATTGAGGTGATAACATTGACCAAGTTTCAAGAAGATCCAGCCAGAAACTTAGGAGGAGTTGCGTTGACAAGAAAAGTGGACGGACGTACGGACGGATGGACGGACGGATGGACGGACGGACAGACGGAGAAGATGACGCCAATATACGTCCTCCTCCGGCGGCGTATAAAAAAGATGATTAAAAAGAACAATGTCTGAGTAGAATTCGACCCCAGGGCCTTTCGGATATAACATGTGTAATGAGTACAAGGTGAGTGCTCTGCTAAGTGAGCTATCGCGGCTTTCATTTATGTAGCGTGTTGGCTTACATTTTGAATAAATTGCTTTGTAGCGTACTTTATAAAATCAATGAAAAGTATAACTGACGACAATACTCATAGTAAACCGAAACAAGAAGACAAAAATGCTAATCGCATGGCCTTAATTGAATTTGGTAATCAAATTAATAGTGATTATTCATAGAGACAAATCAGTTGTCTTGAAACGGCAAGCAAATCAATTTGAAGCATGAAAAGGGTTTTCTGGTATTAAGGCCGATTTCGTATTTCCGAAACCGATCTTATAGAATTAAACACAGAAGAATGAATAAAATAATATCTTTCGTTCATGTACAATCCCGCTCAATCAATCAGAGACGTCCAATTACAGTGCTCTCAGCACTTTGATTATTATTACCGGTTACTATACGATGTTTGATTCCAATTCTTATGACTTATTGCACGGGTCAAAGCTCGTCTGACGCTTGGCTTTTGTTAGTTCATCCAGTGCCACAAGTTTCCCAAATTTTCTGAATCTATCCGCAAAGTTCCATGGCATTCATAAATGCATGGTATTTCTTCCCCCATTGCTATAGCTCACGATAAATGACCTGGCAGAGCAGCCCATGCTAATCGATAGAGAAGCTCTGACAGGTCATTTATCGTGAGCTATACAGCTTCTTCATATTGACACCAGTCAAATACCGTATCGTTGGTGGGAGGTTAAAACCTAGTAACTAGGATTGGCCTTGCGAACCTCGCGGTACTAACATCTCTGAATGAAATTTTTCCAGAACAACTCCTTACTTTCAATATTTCTGTTACTCTATGGTTGCATCAACATCTCTTGAGTTTATTTACTCAAAGATTTTTTTTGTGTACTGCATAATATTGATTTCTGTGCCACGTGACTTTAGGCATGTTGACCTAGTTACTAAAAATAGGTATTTTGGAAACCTCGCGGTATTCATATGAGGCCCTGCCATGTGTACCACAGAATATCAGCAGGGATATTTTTGTCAGATATAGATTATAATATAATTTATTTCAATATTTTTCCAACATCCAATAAATGTGAAAAAGAAAAAAAGGTTCAAAATGGATCCCAGGAAAAAATTGCTTTGAACGCAAAACCTTTAGAATATTTAGATAGTTCTCAGTAAGGAAACCCCTTTCTGGGCCCCTTCAACAATCTAAAAAAATATGTGTACTTACAAATGTTTAAAAAATGAATAAGCTACAATTTGTGATAAGAATTTTTTACTTTGGAGGTCTGAAAAAAACTGTTTTGAAATTATTAAGTTTAGTCTACCTTAGACACGCATTCTGAACTTCTGTCTGGGCCTCCTTATTCCACTCCCTTATTTGGAAGAGCTGTGACGTCATCAATGACGCGTCATCTGCCATTTTGAAACCACAATTGACAGAAGCAGAAAAGGCAGAAATTATTCACAAAATTCAGCAAATATCCTCCACTTTGCGCATTTATTGCACCAGCCATTTCATATCAGGGGATTAGCAAATTTTGGAAAAGGTCAGTTTCTTTGTATCGTCGCTGAAAATGTGTTTTGCTAACCAATTAAGTTATTTTTTTCATCTACTAGTTGCTGTCAGCTGTCAAGATTTAGATCCTGCTAATCAACGCTCATGAGGATAATTCTCGTCGATAACACAATTTTGCCCCATGGTAAATCTTTTGATTACCGCGAGGTTTAAAGTACCGCGAGGTTTGCACAAACGACTATACAGCTTGAAAAAGCTGGAGTTACGATATTTTGACCTCAACCGATGGTATAGCTCACAATAATTGGCCTGGCAGAGCAGCCCTAGCCAATAGGCTGGGATGCTCTGTCAGGTCATTCATCGTGAGGTATATATAGCCCTGTCTTACAATTGTTTCTTAATGCATTCAAGTAAACACAAGACAAATATAAGTTAAGACATTTATTAAACAATAAAAAATACTAAAATCGCTGTTAAAAGCACCATAAAATACACGTATGTTAAAAGGTAAGCGTAAGTTTTGTTAAATGTATTCGTTGTCATATAAAAATTGTGAAATCGCTGCATACTTTTAAAAAATGTCAAATATGACATACACGTTGAATACTATGACATCGCTTTTAAATATATATTTTCGCCTTTCTTTTTCACTCTTAAAGTAGCTTAACTCCCATAGTATATTCGCTATATTATACAAAAAGCGCTATTTAAAGCAGTCCTCAAAATTAAATAAAAAGTAAAAAAAATATGCAAAGTTATTTATTTGGAAAGGTTAAAGAACATGGGTAGATCTGGTCGATTATTTGCAACTGAGATTATTAAAGTTTACCCTAAACTAAAATTCACATATGAAAATACCAAAGTATATTGACGTTCTCAGACTTTAGCAAACAGTCCATATTACAATCCAATCCTGATATTATGGCACATGTTTACAAAATTCGTCTATGTAAACAAATGGAAAAACATTTTTAATTTTCAACAAAATTTTGCATGCCTTGGTTCAAATCTTGCAGGTGTGAGACACCTGCAAGATTCGAACCATCGCATACACAATTACAGCATTTTGGAAATCGGTATTATGTTGCTTGCGTACGTAAACATGTGCCAAAATATTGATGCTGGATTATAAGTTCCTTCACCATTTGCAGATGACATCTTCTCAGATCTATTTTTATTTTATTGCATCAATTTTGCTAGTTTCAATCACCTTGCCATCTTTCGTCAATTTCCATTAGTTTCTGGAGGGACGTTCGTCTTAAATGCACGTGCCACTTTAACAGCACGCAATATTTTCTGCTTTGTTTTCGCCAAACGTTTTACTACAATCTGGTTGGTTGGATCTATATGCAACTTAGACGTTTCGCTTTCATCCACTACACGGGCCTTTATCAAACCTTTCATAATAGCATCCGTAATTGAGATTCGTTCGTTCGTTACGTTATTCAGGTATTCACCGTGTTCGCTGTCTAAAATACCAGATTTGATCGCATCGGAGAATGATATAGTTTGTTTAAGTCTCTGATCAACAACGCTGTTCACTGCATAAGTTTTGGTCTCTTCGGCGAGTTTGTCGGAACCGTTTCCATGGAAATCAGCCTTCACGTGACCTTTCTCTATGGCAACCATAATGTCAAGGACGTCCCCTTGTTTTGTTTTGTAAGTATCGTCGTTCTGACCGATGATACCTGAAAGATATACGAGATAAATCCCTTACCAAACGATCATATTTTGGGTTGGTCCAATTTCAAAGATGTTGCAGACGACAATTTCAAGTGCACGAACTTTTAATTTCTTGTTGTCCTTTTGGATAGAAAATATTGTTTGAAATATAGAAATTGCTTGTCACAAGATAAGCTGCAGTTATGAGGTTTTTAAAGAAAAGCGATGATATTCATATTGCATTGCTAAATTATATTTCTAAATAGGGACCAGAACGATCTTATCCGGTTAGCCGTGATGTAATTTCGGACAAATAATATAATTTAGTTGGTGTTGTTATAGAATATCGCAACTATGATTCAATTTGTTACAATATTTTATAACAACACCAACTGTTTATTAAAACATAATGGATAACCCAGTCTATTTTTAGCACAAAATCCAATGCTATTCACATACCAAGTTCCCTAGCTTTATCCACTGGAATGACGTCACCCGTTTTAGGGTCCACGACCCCCGTTAGGGAGTAGGGTCTTGTTTCTTGCGACGTCTTTATTTTGATGATACCATAGGATGATCTCTCTTCGCGGATCTTCTTTTGAGATTTGAACTCGACTGTGAGATCGCCATTAGCCATTGCTTGGTGGATGGAAAAGCTTTTCTTGGTTATTGGGTTGATATAACGCCCTGAAATAAAAGGAACATAATTTGTGTCATCATTTCAGATTCGTAACATTTTTACGATGTCACACGAACAACCCCGATGTTGAATGAATCTCATTACATCTGGACTACCTTCAAGCATGACAATAAAATGTCTTATATTCTGTGTTTTCTTAGTCATGATGTTTAATCGTTTCTAATATATTTTTGATAGCCAGTGGCAAAACTACACTTACAGACACTTCTAACGCAAGACTTACATTTTTGGTAATAACTTAAAAATTAATGAACCATTTTTCATCAAATTTTCAACAAATTTAAATAGATAACAATTGCATAATATCTGTGATTTTCATAAAGAAACATTGAGCAGAAATGATTAATTTTGCAGTTCATATAATATGACTAGAAAACAAAAAGTCGCAAAAAGCTGTGCGAGCTGATAACGCAAATTCATGATGTTCATGTAACAGCAATAAAGTTTATGACACTCTGCTAACATTGTGTGTGTCCGTCATGGACCTAAATGACACGAAGACACCCCCTTCTCATTGATAAAGCATATTTGATGATGAATCTGCGGGGTGATTCTTAACTCGTCGCTTTTAAGTCCCTGTTCCAGTTGTTGAAAATTTCTTGGAGCAAAAAGGCGAAAAACTAATGTCTTGTAACAAATTCGATGATTTTGTGCAATGCTGACACGTACAAAACATTATTTCTTAAACAAAATAGGTGCAACTGAATTCTAGTATTGCTTCGCACGTGAAAGCATGTTATAAAATCTTATGAAGCAGTGGTTCGAGATATGAGCATGATTTGGTGACGCTGCTTTGATGCTATTGAATTCTGCAATTTTCTAGGGGTTTTGCGACTTTTCATATTTTGAGTCTTAGTGAAAAACCTTAATATTTTTTATGTTCGGATCAATCGATTTTGATGAAATTTACAGAAAACATGTAAACGTAGTTGATTTATATTTACTGCATTGTTTCTTTAATTATGATGAAAAACGTTAGTGTTGCGTTGGAAGTGTCTTTAAGTGTACATTCTATATATGCAGACTCTGTAAAATATGTGAAAGAAAGCGGTGAAAACGGAGACATTTCTTATTATCAATAGTTATTTTTAAAAAGAAAACAAACAAAAAACCAACAACAACCAACAAAGAACATCGTCAACAACAAAAAATAGAGCCAAACAAAACAAAATGACTACCTTCCACATTATCAAAGAGACCCTGTATAATGGCTTCTTCCATGGAGAGATCGTCATCAATTCTGGGGTCGTACACAGATTTGATGACGAAAGACTGCGCCATTTCCTCTGTCGTGGACACAACCTCGTCTGTCGTCATTTCCTGTTTCCGGCGGATCTCGGTAATGTCCGTGGATGACATGCCGAACTCGTCGTCTTCTTGCTGCTAGAAAAATGAATGAAATTTTTCGTTTTAGTATTCGACCTACTTTTTGGACCAATGAAATTGCAGTATATTTGAAAATTTCGGCTCTATTTCACTTAAACGGGCTGCCGGCTAGTTTATGTGACCTCTATACATAGCCACGCCCAGTCTCCAATGAACCGCTAGCGAACACTAAGTCAGATAGAGTCTGTGCGCATTTGAATGTTTATTTCGCGTAGAATCTACTATACAGCCTCTATCTAATACATAGAAGATGTGAGAGAACAACATGGATAATGATCAGACTGCGTGTGCACGCAGTCTGATCTTGATCCATGTTTGTATCAAATGCCAATTGATTAATATTACTCGCAAGAAATACGAACATGTTCCATTTGTCCTAAGAATGAAGCTAAATGTATTTGAGAACAAAATGGATGATGATCAGACTGTGTGTACACGCAGGTTGATCTTGGTCCATGTTGGTATCAAATGAAAAGATGACTCGTTTATAGATTTTATTACAAAAAGGAAAGGTAGGGTCTTATGCTTGCCAAAACGTCAATAATGAGATAAATTGATCAAGTCTACAGAAATCAAAATCTTTAATAATGTAATACTTTGTTCAATCTGCCATTGTAAATCAATGTTTGGATCGGAGTAGTATGTTGAAATCGGAACTTACACTAAATACAGTAGGCCTTACGTTACACCACTAGTCTTGGAAAAGTTTTTAAAGAATCATATTATGTATATCTATTTACATGAAACATATCGATGAAACAATGCATCGTACGCGTTTTATATATCGCCGCGTTTTTTTAAAACCTCCTAAGTAGGCCCCCTACCACTTTCATAAAGCTGCAGTTACAAAGGAAATCTTGATTCATTGTTGTTTATGAACGGAAAACATTGTTTTCTAAAGCATTTATCTTGTGTGTGTGTGTATAGGGGGGGGGGGGGGGGGCGCGTCAAAATGCGTCATTGTGTGGGAATGTGTCAAGGACTCAAGGCATATATATATTTCACGTACCGGGAATGCCGTGTGAACTTGTTGAGATTTCACTTCTGACACCATTTCTTCCACTATTTCACCGTTTGTCTTATCTTCGGTGCTCAGTTTGGTTTTGGGTGTTTCGTGGATGGTTAAAGCAGTTTCTGCACGATAAGTCTTACCTCCGTCTGCCGGTAGCTCGAGTTTTGTGTCCCAGAATCTAAAATCAGATGATATACCTTGTATTAATTTTACCCCTTTCCCGATGACAAAATTTTGGACTTTTCAAATTTGACAAATTCTGCAAACGTTGAAATTGGTAAACATAGCATAGAACTTAATTATGCGTGAAATAGCGCAGAATAACTATAATTGAAGCAAAATGAGAAAATGCTGATTTTTGGCTTTTCTTCTTGTGCTTCATTTTTCCAAACCATTTTAGAAACGTAAGAACCAGGATTTGTTTGGCAAATTGTTAAAATCGTTCTTTCGATAATCAAATGTTATGTTTCTTAACGCGATCTGTTAACCCATTACCACACAGTGACTCTTTTTGACTCCCCACAAGATAATGGCTTTAGAAAACATTGTGAAAAATAAAGAAATTGCTTGTGACAAGCAATTTCTTCATTTCCCACAATGTTTTCTACACAAAATGAACAAAAAAGTTTAAAAATCCTTGATTTGAAATTGTCGTCTGCAACATCTTTGAATTTGGACCAGCCTAAAATTTTGCCGTTTGGTAATGGGTTAACCTTTTTCTGTCATCGTTTTATATTTACTTTTTTTCCAAAATAGAAAAATGACAAATGAATAGAAAATGTGACCATTAATTCTCCAAAATGATATGATTATTAATGATTTACAGACTGAATTCTTAAAAAGCGGAGTATTTTCCTAGATAATTATGTCTAACATTACTAAATTCTGACATTAATTAACCTATAAATTAAGGATAAGAAGGGTGAAAATGTCAGTACTATGCTCAAGAAAGGAACGTTGATCAATTACCAAATGACAAACTTTCCGACTGGTCCAATTTCAAAGACGTTGCAAATGAAATTTGAAAGTGGGTGAAATTGTACGTGTTTTTGTCTTTACGGGAAATGTTTTCCAAAGACACTATCTAGTGTTGAGTAAAGAAAGAGCCATTGTGCGGGTATGAGTTAAAGGCCTACCTGACGAAATGAGCGGTGGTGACAAAGCGTAGTTGTTCCCATTTATCACAAACCAGCAGATATTTAGGTTGTTTTATCAACTCTAAAGGCCTACCTGACAAAATGAGCGGTAGCGACAAAGTGTAGCTGTTCCCATTTATCACAAACCAGTAGATATTTAGGTTGCTTTATCAACTCTAAAGGCCTACCTTACAAAATGAGCGGTAGTAATAAAGCGTAATTGTTCCCATTTATCACAAACCAGAAGATATTTAGGTTGTTTTGTCAACTCTAAAGGCCTACCTGACAAAATGAGCGGTGGTAACAAAACGTAGTTGTTCCCATTTATCACAAACCAGTAAATATTTTGGTTGTTTTATCAATTCCACAACCACCTTGTACGTCTCCCAATAGGTCCAAAACTCCTGAAAAAGAAGATTTCGTAGGTGTTGCCGCAAGACCTCGTAACTCCAGCTTGATTAAAGCTGGAGTTATGAGTTTTTGCAATAGCACCGACGAAGTCTAGTAACATTTTAGATACGTATTTACGAGTATTAGGCCAGCGTTTACTAACCATACTGAAGTTAATTAGTCATATAACACTTTAAAAATATAGGCTACATCGCACCGCTGTGTTTACGTTACATGATGATATATGCATTCTTTTGCCGAGTTTATCAATAATAATAATAATAATAATAATGCGCCAAGTTACATGTCAGACTTAGTACGAATATCAGTCAATGAAAATTATCATTTACGCTCAGAGACAAAAAACGATCTAATCCTGACTAAAAGACCTCGAACGAATATATACAAAAGTAGCTTTAGTTATTTCAGCGTTAATGTATGGAATTCAATTCCAATCCATATAAGAAACGAACCAAAACTGACCAATTTCAAAGAAAAATCAAACACTATTTAATCGATAACATGCAATAAGTTAGAGTAACTACGAGTATCTGTCAGATAACTGACTATTATTATTGATAATTTTGTGTGATTGTCAATAATGACTTTTGTATGAATGTTGTTTGAAGGCCTTATTGTAAATAAGTTAATCATTATGATATTGTGTATTGTAGTGATGTCTTAATAAGCCACCTTCACCGAGTTAGCAAAATTGTGTTGATTCTAAATCCAAAAAACATTATTGTAAAGAATAGGGGAGAATAGAAAAAATGTTCATGCCTGGTATTGGTTGAACAGATCCTCAAGCATCTTAAATTGCACTACAACCTCTCCGGATCCCCCTGAAAAACAAAAATCAAAAATAGTTTAACTGTAGTGATGAAAAGAAAGTCTTCTAAAGACGTTTTAAGGATTATAACCCATCATTAGAAACCATGCTCTTCATGCGTCATTCGTTGCAAAGGAAATTGTCGACGTTATCCCTAGTCAATTTTCTTTGCCTTGGATAAAGTCCAGACACTGGCGAGGGCATCATTCGTCAATTTCCGTTGCCACGAATGACAGTCGATGATGCAGGACGTGTATTGTAGAAAATGTTGGGTTGTAATTCTTAATACCAACAAAGATCAAGACCAACGTATGCATTTGCATAGTCTGTAGAATTTGTTCTGTCATGGATATGGCTTCTTTATATCATGTAGCAATCCTGAGATATAACAGGTAGTGGATTGTATTGAGGCTGTCAACAGACATCATGCTGATCTAATTCGATGATATTATTGTGTGTCCAGCCTTAAGTATTGTTTGGTCTACTAGTAACCTCCGATTTTGGCAATACTTAAAACTGGACATAGAAAATGAGCCAACATAACTATAATTTTTGTGATAATTGCTTTTTTCTTTAGAAAATTGATAGACGTTTAATAGAAGCTTTTTTTGTATAAACATTTGACGAAGGAAGTACGTGAAATGTGTGCAAAATCTTAAAAACAAAATATGGGGGCCTACATAGGTGATGGCTATTTCACTTAGAGAAGGTAGGCCTACATGCGTCCATTGTAATATGCCATGTGCCATCAAAATAGGTTCATGGAAATAATGCAATTTATTTCGACTGTAGAAATATTAGTTATAAAGTACTTCATCTATCATTATTTTATCAAATCTCGTCAATTTCCGTTTCTACAAAAGACACCCGAGAATTATCGAGCTAGGGTATCCGTATCTTCTGGATTACATAGTCAATTTCCGTCATACCTGACGTGTCTCCGTTCTCATCCGCCTCTTCCAGAATCATTTTCATCCGTGATATTTTCTCCTGCAGTTCTTCAAATCCCTCGTAGCCCTTCCACTGGTTCTTCAAGGTTTTATCTATTGTCTCTATCATGCGTTTAAGTTCTTCTCTGTTTTCTTGTGGCATGGATTGGATAGCTTTGATCTGTATGATGAGAAAAATGAACATTAATCAAGTTGTAGTTACGAAGTTTTGCAATAACACAACCGAAATATACACACATGTATTAGGAAGGCAGGTTTATAAAGAGATAAGAAAATGTCAATTACATAATTATCTTATATCTTGAAGTAACTTGTCGGTTAATTGCAAAACCTCGTAACTACAACTTTAATCAATAAGTAGATACGATGTTTTGCAATAACACCACCGAAATATACAGACATGTATTAGGAAGGCAGATTTATAAAGACATAAGAAAATGTCAATTACATATCTTAAGGGGGAATGTTCCAGTTTTTCGGAACACTCGGTCATTACTGTAGAAAATTAAATGTTTCGTACCAATATGTTTCGCTACCGAATTTTCAATTATATAACACATAATTACAATTTACCATTTTCGACGGTAAACGTGTATTTATTAAGCGAAACTGATTTCCTCAAGATGGAAATCGATTATTTAGAGCAAGACAGTCGTAAGTGTGTATGCAGTTACCACTGTTTTGCGTCATTTTATTCATGTGTACCTGATAAAAGTTGCTGTAATTCACTAATAAGTGCGCTGACCTATACATTTTCTTTTTGAATTATTACCAGGACATGTTGCTTAATACAATGAGGGAGTTTTATCAAATTCTATTATGTAGAACTTGAAATATTTCCAAAAATATGCAATTTTTGACATAAAACACTCCGGCTTCGTTGATCTAACCGAACACGTAAGCATGCTGTTTTATACATTTACGCGTTTATAATAGCACATGTTTGGGGTTTTCTGTTCTTATTAAATGTAAGACGTTACTTTAAATCCGTTTTCGGGACTAAACGATGAATATACAGCATTTTATTAGCATTTTAGTGACCTTGGACAGGAGCAAGAAATTGTGCATTTTTCGCTGTAGGGGTATGTGATACGAATGCCTATAGAATTCAAACAAGATCGCTGACCATCCATTTTTATTTTATTTTTCAGTTAGTAATAACATGATATTTCAACATACAAAATATAAATAAATTCTATCATTGGGAAAAAAATTAGGAAACTGGAGCATTCCCCCTTAAATCTTGAATTAACTTGTCGGTTTATTGCAAAACCCCGTAACCACAACTTTGATCAAGTTATAGTTACGAGGTTTTACAAAAATACGGACGAAAATACATGTACTCAAAATGAGCATTTTCTTCTCCCATAATATTTACACATACTAATTTGCATGAACACTATATGCATTTCAAGGTTACCCGATACTTATATAATTTGCCACGTACTACAGCTGATTTTTTTCTAAGGAGATTCTTGATTATTAAGATAAGACCTGCATTATGGGTTATGTGTCCAGTAGTTATGGAACGAAATCTGTATGTTGCGAATAGACGATTTCAAGGTAATTATCGAATGCTCTCAAATTTTGGATTTTTGACTTTGGTTGGATTTTTTTTACTATGCTTCATACAATTTACAAACATTTTTTACAAAAATTGTTTAGAATATTGCCCGGAAATCTGAGCACGCTCAATTATTTCACTTGCTCAATTATTTCACTTTTTACGGAAACAGGCGATATTGCATCTTACGGCACTTTAAAAATGCTCGGACTTACGGACGTCACGGAATAAGTCGAAATATAACGATTATACAGAAAGTACATAACCTTAAGCCTATTTATCGAAACATTGTGAAAAAAGAAATACCTCGTCGTCCGACCAATCCTTGAACACGAGCTGCATAAATGCTATCATTTGATAACCTAGTCTTTTGATGCTCACGGTCCATAGGCCTAAAAGCTGCACACGTAATCTGTAGATGAAAAAAAAAATTGAAAAGTTGTCATGAAGATTATAACCGCACATTTTCATTATGAACCTTCCTCAAGTAATCACAAAATCGTAATTATATATGTTTTTCTCTTGTAAAAAGAAAATACTGCACAACGATTTTAAAATACCGGTAGCCTAAATCAATGGTTTTCAAAGAGTGAATATTTTAGGTGTTACAATTAACTTTTAAAATGTAAAGTTTTAATGTACTTTTAGTTTTAGATGTTCTACAAACAGTTTCCATTCTATATTTGATCATATTAGTTTTAAAACCCAGTGTAGTACATCATAATGTCAGTCAAATAGAAGTAGTCTAGTACAGTCTAGCATTATTATATATTTTACAAAATCGGTATCAAACGTTTTGTCAGTTTTCAGTCACTGTAATTAGTGTTTTTTTGCATCATGGCGGAAGTTAACCGGTTTCAAAAACAGCCAAATTTTAGTCTATTCCATTTTGACACCGGCTGCAGATGACAAAACATATTGATTAAGATTGGATTTGTGTACAATATAGCAGAGAAAATATTGAGACAAAAGAAGAAAATGCTGATAATCAGCATTTTCTTCTTTTGCCTCAATATTTTCCCAAGCAATTTCTATTAGGGACGTCAAAACCATAACTAATTTGATAAAATATTAAAAAATAAAGAGTTATTGTACCTGATAGCAGCATCGATTGCCTCCCCTGATGGGCCATTCAACAACAATATCACAGAGGGTACCAGGCCGACCTGATCTTTGGAATTCTTCACCTGCCATTTGGACCTGTTCTCGTTATTGAGCAAAGTTAATGTCTCACCCTCTTTGAATTCAATCTGCAAGATGAAATAGAAATAATGATTATTTCATGAATACGAATCAAACGCAAAAGCCAAAAACCTCATATAATGAATACTAGTTTGATAATAAAACATAACTACACCAACAACACTAAATGGTTGAAGGATTTAGTTAAGGAACAACAAAGAATATTATTCTTAAATTTTTGCTTAAAAACACGAAGTAAAGTCGAAACATGTATGGTTATGTCTTGTCCGCGGGCAAAGCAGCTCGACTATACATGTGCTGATTATGGGATGTTTACTTTTATGGAATACCAAGGATGTATCTTTGAATCAAACAGTGCTAGAGATAATTATAGGTAAGGTTTATTTTTTCTATGAAATCGACACCTAGTCAGACGCCGACGCTAATACTTGGGCTGTGTTATTAGCTCTCCGGACATTAACATTGTTATGATACGTTTTCCTAACTTTTCTAAACAAAAACACTCGGTAAGTACACATTTTTCTCAAATTTTGAATCAAATACTTTACACTCAATATCGAGATACTTGCAATTCGATACGTCATACTCTTCGACCTATTTTGGTACTAAGTTCTTCCCTCAAATCCGTGTCAAAGCTGAGAACATACGTGCAAAGTATTCTTGAATGCGTGATATATTTTCTTAAGAAATGTTTGCACATTTCACGAATTTTCTCAGCTTTTACAGAGATTTGCGGGAATATCTTGGTATCAAAATAAACCGGAGATATTACGACGTATCGAATGGTACGTATCTCAATACTGAGAGTTAAGTATTTGAACTAAAATTTGCGGAAAATTTGTACTTACCGAGTGTTTTTGTTTACATAAATTAGGAAAGCATATCATAACAAAGTCACGAGATTGCCGCCGAGATGGTTCGGTAAAAGGTGAAAATTAAAGGTGAGTATAACATTATATCGTCGATTTTCTTGACAAAAAACTCGTAATTGCAGCTTTTCAAAAAGCTGTAGTTACGCTATATCGATGATAATCAGCGACACATTGTGAATTTGTTTAGCCGAAATTTCAAGCAGTGCTCTCATTTACCTCATGTGATTTGAAAGCCGTCAGGGCCGTAACGGGACATTCAGATTTGATGGCGGTTGTTCGTCTGTTGACCGGAACTACTTCTCGAGATTTGGCAAATAATATGTCCACCTTACTCTGCCAGCGGAGGTACGCCAACATTGTGTCCTGAATGATATAAATGTCATAATTGTGCTCTAATTTATATACTCACTTAGCGTTTGACATACTTTCTAGACCAATGGAGTTGCAGTATACTTTAAAATTTCGCAGCTATATATCACATACACGAGACTGCCGGCTAGTTTATGAGACGTCTATACATAGCCACGCCCCCGTCTCCAATGAGCCGCTAGCCAACACTAAATCAGAGTCTGTGCAGTAGATTCTACGCGCGATATAAACATTCAATGCGCTGCGCGCGTTTGAATGTTTATTTCACGTAGAATCTACTATACGGCCTCTATCTGAAACAAAGATAATGATTTTATTAGAAGTAGTAAATAGAGATTTGGCAAATAATATATCCACCTTACTCTGCCAGCGGAGGTACACCAACATTGTGTCCTGTATGATAAAGGTACATGTATCATAACTGTGCCATGATTCATATCTTTACAAAGATTTTTATAAGAAGTAGTAAATAGAGCTATATGGAAAAAAGAAAGAAATGTCAAAAAGATTATCAAATAAGCATCTTTCACACACTCCTAATTGTTATACAATAATTTTCGTTTGGGACAAATACAAAAATGATTTAAATTAAGCTTCATTTTGATAAAACGTTTTCTTTTTTTATGTAAGTGAATGTTTCTGTTAAAAATCACTTTAATAAATGTGAATCAAATAACCGAGCCCCTACCTTTGTTTCACTAACGATATCTTTCAGATCAGTCCTATTTCCAGCTAGCCTGTTCTTGTTGAAGGATAGATGTATGTTAGACATAGTGGCTTTCATCCAATATTCTACCTCATCTACCTCTTGGAAAAACTGGAAGAGATTCACAAAATAAATTTTATCTGGACTTGGTATTTCGTCAGTGTTATTGCAAAACGTCGTATTTGATTAAGCTGGAGTTACGAGCTTTTGCAACAACACCGGCGATTTATATCGCTGCTGTTGCTACTTGATTACGAAGTTAAATGATTATAAAAAGATTATTTCTAACTCTTGGAGGTTGGACCACAAAACTATTAACTAATATTACATAATGCAATGGACTTCAGACCATTGCCTTGATTCGTATTACATCTATTATTACAAAAGAATTAAAAGCCAATTGATGGTCACAAGTAGTTTCCCGTTTCCGATGCTTCAAACGTTGCATTGTAGACTTTTAATTTGGGTGAAAACAAATTACCAGACATTAAAACATTAAAAGAGTCATTTCAATCAGTTTTTCTAAAATTATTGCCACAATAATTCAGTACAAAGCATGCACTGTATGCTAAGATCTGACAGCACATCTGTACAGGCTGATCTAAGTCTATACTGCCTGCAAAAGCTTTGTTTACAACAGAAATAAGAAGTGAAGAGCATACGAAGGGTTTAAATATAAAAAAAACAAGATAGCAAAAAAAAAAAAAAAAAAGAAAAAACCCGACCTAACAACAATAACAAAAATAACAACAACAAAAAATACACAAACAAACAAACAAAACAAAAACAAGCCAACAAACAAACCCACCTGATGGTACGTAGCTGCATTAGCTAGATGCACGTGGGCACATTGCATAATCTCATCCAACCATCGCCAGTTGTCTCTCACCGCGGATATACAGTTCTGAAAATATAGCACGAAGGACGAACATTGTATAAGATTGAAATGAGACATTATGGTCGCTTTGCAACAAAAACTTCACAAGTTCTGCAACGTTTTCGTTGAGAAAGCATCGGTATTTTAGAGTGTTAGATAGAATCAGTACAGTTATTTTGGTTTATTTTAAGAAGGATAAGTACATTGTAAAACTTTCAATATGTTTGAGTTGTTTCTATACATAGTCACCAATATCTACCTGAGTTACCTAGACCTATTTCGAATTATTCGACTAGCCCCTCATTAGTAAAAGAATTTGAATCTTTTCTACCTGTGTTGCTTTCGCCATGCTCTCGTTAGACAATGTCCGTCCTGGAACACCCTGGTTATTCTCCGACATATTAACTAAATGTACAGCTCGTGAGTCAAATTCACAACTCAAACCCTGAAAATCATAAACAGATTAGATAGACCAGTCGGCAATTTCCGTTTTTAGTATCTGTACTTTCAGTCATCGTTGATTTTTTTGGAGTTTGAGGCTATGTAGCAATCAATATTTTGTGCAATGCGATATTTAAAATTATCTTAAGTTGAAAGGTTATTTGATACGGCCAAATAACGTGAAAAATATTGAATTACAAATGAAAGAGAACATACTTAGCGAAATCAGATAATTATTAAAATTATTTACACGAGAAACCAGATAAATAGGTATACACACGCTATAGAAAAAAAAAAAAAAAAAAAAAAAATGTCAAATTTATTCTTTTACCCAATGTTTTCAAAGCTTTCTCTGTGGCCAAAGTCATGTCTAAGAATGGATATTTGACAAATTTACCCATCACTGCACCTGTGATGCCTTTTGACTCCCTTTCACGAAAAGGGTTGTGGAAACGTTGTGGAAAATGAAGAAATTGCTTGTGACAAGCAATTTCTTTATTTTTCAAAATGTTTTCTATCCAAAACAACCAAACAAATTAAAATTCCATTCACATTAAATATCTACAGGATGTTTGAATTTGTACATGACTTAGTATAATATTTTTCCGTTTGGTATAGCACATCATAAATGACCTGGCAGAGCATCTCTAGCTGATAGACAGAATTGCTCTGCCAGTTTATCTATTGTGAGCTATAATTGTTCAACTTGGAATACCTGAATTTGTTGTTCTAGATCAGCGATGCCGGTCATAACTTCAAAACATCCTGACCGCTTGTCAGCCAAGGTTTGTACGTCTTGATATGTGTTATACAGGGCGTGCACTTCATCTTCGGTCAGAATCTGAGAGAAAATAGCATGGATAGATAGAGGTTAAAATTCTATTAAAATGCATATACATGTATCTTGATATACAGAATTGAAACAGAAGTAAAAAAAACCAGCTAAATCTGGGTGCATCTAGTATACTCTACCCTCTGGTATATTCTACCCTCTGGAATACTTTTAAAGCTACTATTTCCCAGATTTGGACCCAAAAATTGTCAAATACAAACGAAATGTACACTTTTTAATCTTTATATGACCTGATTAAATGATTACGAGAAACTATTGAAGCAACGACTCATTTTTTCGCAATTTGATACCAAATTCATGAAGCGATGTCGAAAGTAGGTCAAAACAGTAGGACATGCGACTTTATTAAATGACGTCACAACATACATGATGACGTCATATTGAAATCTAAGTATGAATCTCGTTTGAATCATGGTCCGCGCTGTATGCGCATGCGCAACAATTTAAAAATAATTCTAACCCAATCAGTGATGGGGTTGAATTTAAGCCCCGTTCCCACTGTCACGGTTTGGACCCCCGGTTTGTCCCGGATGAGTGGTCCGGGGGAAACCGTGACAAACCGGGAGTACAACCGTGGCGGCACCGTGAACATCCTGGACCATCCGGGATGAACCCTGTTGATCCGGCAACCGACCCCGGATGTTTTAAAATGTTTAATACAACCGGCAGTCACCGGGACTCACCGGGAGGATGTCAAGAATCGGCTTTATCCGGGGCAACACCGGCATATTCCGGGGCAAGTCCGGTTCTCTACCCTGGCTCAACCGTGATAGTCCCTGATGATCCGTGGACATTTTCAGCTTAATCAATGTAGTTTCATTTTCTGATGCAAGCACAAGCAAACAAGATTAACTATCTCATAAACCAGAACTTCAAGAGACGAAAGAGAACTGATGCTGATCCACGAGTGACCAGCGGGAAACATCGGCTTGTCACCGGCGCACAACCGTGATATGAAAGGGTGCTACCGGCGGCTACCGGTGCTCTACCGGCGACGACCGGGGTTACACCGGGTCGCACCGGGATCAACCGGGATCACGCCGGCCCCTGCACCGTAAGTACACCGTGGCAAACCGGGAACAAATCGGGATAGTCCGGGGTAGAACGGGAAGATCCTGCTAGTAATAGACCGGGGGTACACCGGGGCAATGTCGGGAATGTGGGAATATGAATCATTTTTTAGAGAAAAGATCCCGGATCATCCCGGAATACCGGCTCTTTCCCCACCGGGAGGTACCGTGGGTGTCCGGGACCAACACCGTGACAGTGGGAACGGGGCTTTAGGTTTGGATTCTCCCTAAATTCAGCTATCTGTCTTGTAATTTCGGCTCATTCTCTGTCTGAATCGCATATTATTAACCATCCCGAGGTGGTCAACACAAAAGTTTTGCATATTTTTTCAAAAAAATTCATTTTTTCCAATTAGACCATCTGTTACCGTCGCCCTTTAAAATCCTTCTTTTTTTCTTAAAGTATTTTTCTTCAAAGATGGCTCACCCTTAGTCTAATAAGTGCCTTTGATTGTGGATACAAGCCGAATGCATAATGATCGTTATATATTTAATCATACATACATGTATAATTAACTGGGTAACTAACTAACCACAAAATATAGGCCTATCTATCAAAATATGACTTACGTTATTTTTGGTAACCTTTTCCATATTTTTCTTGTATTCGTTGAGTTTATATTTGTTTTGAGCGTGAATCTGTGATGCTGTTAGCACGGTCTGGCCATTGTTCCCGAAACTGGACTGTTCGAAGTTACCCTGCAATGTCATACAATACAATCATAAAAATACTGGTATCAATATAATTTGTTTTGAGCGTGAATCCATGATGCTGTAATCACAGTTTGGCAATTTTTTAAGAAAATTCCGAGAGCAGTATTCTTACTGCTTATGGCGGTAACAAATATATCAAAGTCTTTTTTTATGCAAAATTACAGTTCAATGACAATGAAATATCGCCTCTTTTCAACAAAAGTTAACAAGTTAACAAGCTGCAGTAATGAGGTTTTTGTTGCAAGGCATCATAAAGCGTTATGAAGACATACCTTTTGTTCTAAGAGCCAATCTAGGCAGCGTTGCACCTCTGTCTCAGCCATTCTTTTCTGAAAGTAGAAAAACACGAAATTAGACATACACATGTAAGTAATATTAATTTCTTGTAACGATGTCATTGTGGGAAAATGGTTTAACCCTTCCCAAGCGGCACATTCTTTGATAATCCGAGTTTTCTCTGATGAAATTCGTTCTTTGATGTTGTCGTAAATGAGCGTAATCAACATATCAAAGAGCGAATTTCGCAAAAAGAAAACTCGGATTAATTTTTATACCGCTCCATTTGAAGGGAGTCTGAGATGACAAAATATATTTGATTTTTATAAAGGTACGATTTGTGCAAAATGATTATAGCACAGACAATATTGAGGCAAACAATGAAAATTCTGGTTATCAACGTTTTCTTCTTTTGTCCCAATGTTTTTCCAAACATTTTCTAATTGGGTCATCAAAACCAGGGTAGGAAAGCGACTAGCATGGTTCTTTTTCCCGTATTATTTTATAACTTTTATCAACTATACCTTCAAAAACAACAGTGAAATTTGGCTTAGTGGGTTAAGTAAAATTACAAACATTCTCGACATTTTTTATATCAAAGTGACATAAATATCATATTTTGATATGAATATATTAAGATAGTATCAGTAAAGATGTTTCGGTAAATTATGCAAATATGGCGCGTCATGTGGTAAAGAACGCAATTACCCTAAACAACCTTCATTAGGCTCTTTCTGTTGTGAGAGCACGTTGGTATTAAATGCTAAATAAAAAAGTAAATATGTCTTTTGTCCCGATCTCTGCAAACGGTTTTTGGCGATGTTTTTATTTTGTATGCTGTTCTAGGGAGGTCATTTCACGACGCAAGTTTAGCTCACGATAAATGACCTGTGGGGGAATGGGGGTTTGTCTAAGGACGTTAGCCCAATTACGCTGAATAATAACAATAAATATGTTTTCGTTGATCTTTAAACACGGTGGGGATTGTGCATGCTGGGATGGATAACGAATACGGACAAAAATAATCTCGAATATTGTCAAATATTTTGCAATAACTCCCTTATTTCTTTGTGGATTTTCAAAAGGTCTGTTGCATGTACCCCGCCTTGAAAATCTCTTTCCTCGGATACATGGATTATTTGTGGTGTCCTTTTAACTTTTCCAAAAATTGATCCCAACTGACCAGAAAACGAAATGATAACGACTACGGCAAAATAAGCCACGCTTCAGGTAGGAAATTATGCAATAATTTCCTTATTTCTGTGTCAATTTTCAAGCGGTTTGTTACATGTACCCCGCCTTACTGAGCGCTTTCCTCAGGTGTATTACTTATTTGAAAACTCCCCATACTTTTTCAAAAAATTGATCCCAACTGACCTGAAAAACGGTAAGATTTTTTGTCGTTTTTCTGGTCGGTTGGGATCACTTTTCGCAAAAAGTACTAAAAGGTTTCATGTAAAGCATACATCGGAGGAAAGATCTCAGTAAGGCGGGGTACATGCAACAAACCGTTTTTGAATTGACGCAGAAATAAGGAAGTTATTGCAAAATGTCTTACCTGAAGCGAGGCATTTGTCCGTAGATTTACCCATCCCAGCATGCACAATCCCCACCGTGTAAAGTTTCTGCCAGAGGTAATTTTATTTGTATAATAGGCCAAGCTAGTTGACTACTAACCATCTTAATCAGTGCATTAAAATCCCGACATACCAATCCTATTTTAACTCTTACAATTTTTAACACATGAAAATCATTTTTGCCTTATACATCACATTCTTATGCATCTTTAATCTTTTCCTAAACGGACAATATTCATGATGACCAAGCTTGAAAGTTACTGTAGTGACAAAATGAATATTAATTAAAGGGACATTTCATTCCCATTTCAATTTTTTAAAGTATGTCTTGATGCCAAGATTGGTTATTCTAATGAGTGTAAATGCTATCAGTTTTTTTTAAGTTGTTGCTGATAAGCGAGAAACAAGCCTTTAAAGTTGAGACAGAAACGACAAACTCAATATAAATCTGAACTGTTGTCCACAACAACTTGATTAATTTTAACACAAAAATATATATTTCTCGTAAACGGCGCAACTATGAAAATATGCTCTTGCCTCAATGTGTTTTCAGCACTTTCTACTAAGAATATCAAAGTCAGGAGCCCACATTATCAACTATATAGCCTATCTTCACTGTGTTGTAAGTTGTCCGTTAGGTTTGTGCAGTCATTCAAAGACGGCAACAAAAATACAACTTGAGAGGTAGGTGTCATAGTTTTTAATCTATAAATTGCATAAACGGTCGTATCTTGCCTTGATACTGATATCATTATACAGGGTAAATGTATACCTATCAACGGTTCTATATATCAAAGTACCAGTGTTGTCCTATCGTACTCAGTCGTTGTGCAAAGACAGCCGAACACGGCAAACTTTTTTCGAAGCGAGAAAGTTGCCCTTTGAATGATGATTACATAGTAATCAGCGAACTAGGGAACAAACTATTGCTCTAACTTGGATGTTTTTAACATGCTCTTTTCTATGGTTACCGTTATTTTACACAAAAATGTCCAGAATGACCACAAACTCTGTGTTTACTAAATGGTCAAACAACGGTGTAGTCACAGTGAAAATATGCAGACACAACGGTGCAGTTTCTGTGTTTTATGTACGGTGTGGTTATATTTTCATAACAAATTGTGAACGGTGTAGACATAATGCAATTGTGAACGGTGTAGACTTGAAGCAATTCAAAACTTATTATTTCTGGAATGATATTATTGTAATGTTTAATGATAACATTATCATGGCTGGGAATCACGTTTTCAATTACTACCGAAATTCTTCAACAATTATGTTAATATATGACTGACTTGTAAATGCTTCGCAGTAAAGAAGGTGACAATATGTCTACAAAATATACTTTAATCAGAATACAGACAGAATCTAGTTTCTTCGCTATTTGTCAAAGCAATCCGTAAGGGTCAAATAGAAGAAAATACCAAGAATCTGCCGGCATCTGTTTTATTTTGTCTTTTATTTTCAGTTTCATGCTGTTCACTTGTTACCGCTGTCATTTCGAATGAAATTTCGAAAAGGTTGAGAAGCATTCGGAACAAGACCATTTCAGCCAGATATTAAAAGTGCGAAGGAGGGAGATCAATGATCAGACAGGCCAAAAAGGTTTGAAAACTCTGAGCTTTAGTATAGTTTGAGTTTATTTGGGTTTTATGCCATTTTCAACTGCCAAGGGAACTTTAGTATAATTCCGGATATTATCAAGAAGTCAGACTAGGACATCATCCCCATTTGCGAGCAAAGAATACACAAGATATACATCATCAACGTAGGAAATCAAGGTTTTGGAATTAACAATCTTTCTATCGATTATATACCCGATTTTGTATGCATGAGTCCTGTACATAAAAAAATACGAAGTTCAACACCCCTTAAAGTCGTTCAAAAATCTCCGACCTTAATTCCTGATATTTCCATTGGACGTGCTGAATCAGGTGATACGGATAGGTACTCACGAGACATGGAAATAAGGGCTGAAATGAATAGTTTATTCTTAGATGTGATTAAGTCATTGAGAAGCATTGATCAACTTGACAGTTGGTTATCTTTTCATAACATGGTCAAGGAAGGTCGGTTCCCGGTAGAAAACATTGTATTTCATTTATTTATGGATGTGTGTTCTACTCTCTTGAAAGCACGTCAATGCGTTTTACTCCAATAGTCAAATGGTTTTGGCGAATAGAAAATTATCTTTTTCATTGCAAATGGTTACATTTTATTAGTGGACCCAAATAATCTTGGTCTGTCAGAAAATTGTCAGTCCGGAATTGTCAATCTAAGAGGTTAATTACGTCTGAAAATGCCAAAATAAATTTGCAGTTCCGTAATTCTATTTTCAAGACTTGATTACTTTAAGTCGAACAAGACGAAAAAAAAAGCCCAAACGTTTATGAAACAAATTTATAATTTATGTTTTGTTATTTATAATTTATGTTTTGTTGATGGAATCCTTTATTTTGGGTAAAATCGGACTTTTCAATGAGGGGTCAAGTTGAAAACAAGATACATGTCGATTAATAATTATCATACTCCATGAGTTGAAATCATTTCATTAATTACAAAACTTGATTGTAATAACCAATTAAAACAGTTACAAAGAAAAAATCAAAGCCAGAGCCGAAATTTTAAATCTACAAATAAAATGAACGGATGAACAAGAAACTGGCCATTGCACCCACATCGTATGGTAAGTCAGTAAACAGTGTTCTAAAATGACGTTTGTTACATGTTTTGTGATGGTATTCCTTGTGATTATCATGTCCGTCAGATGTTAACTCAATAACAAATAACAAAAATTGTCTTCCGAAAATTGAATTAAACATACATTGAACTGTTTTAGGCTTAGGTGAATGAAGAAAAGAGAAAACGGCATATTTCCACAGAATATGATCTGCTAGCTGTTAGAGCTAGTTCGCCCTATACAACATACCAAGTCTACACCGTTCACAATTTGTTGTGAAAATAATAACTACACCGTACATATAACACAGAAACTGCACCGTCGTGTCTGCATATTTTCACTGTGACTACACCGTTGTTTGGCCATTTAGTAAAGACAGAGTTTGTGGTCATTCTGGACATTTTTGTGTAAAATAACGGTAACCATAGAAAAGAGCATGTTAAAAACATCCAAGTTAGAGCAATAGTTTGTTCCCTAGTTCGCTGATTACTATGTAATCATCCTTCAAAGAGCAACTTTCTCGCTTCGAAAAATTTTTTCCGTGTTGGACTGTCTTTACACTACGACCAAAAGCGATAGGACAACACTGGTACTTGGCTATATAGCACCGTGAATAGGTATACATTTCTCCTGTGCGATGATATCAATATCAAGACAAGATACGGCCATTTAAGGAAATTATCGACAAAAAACTAAGACACCCACCTCTCACGATTTTCCAGGGACGCCATCTTTGATTGACCACTCAAAACTTCCGTACAAACTACACAAATCTAACGGACAGCTTACAACACAGTGATCTTACAACCAAGATGGATGGGAAATCATGGCGAATTTATCCTACGACCGTTGATATTAACCCATTACCAAACGACAAAATTTTAGGACGGTCCAAATTGAAAGAACCTGCAGGCGACAATTTCATGTGAATGGAATTTTTAATTTTTAGGTCTTTTTGGTTGGAAAACATTGTGGGAAATGAAGAAATTGCTTGTCACAAGCAATTTCGTCATTTTCCACGATGTTTTCCACGGCCATTATTTTGTGGGGTGTCAAAAAGAGTCATTGTGTGGTAATGGGTTACGGGTCTCGGGTTCTGTTTGGGAGAAGTCAAAACCAGGTGTTCTTTGGGAAATGGAACTGAATAACTTGGAGTCTTGGTTAAGTTTAAGTTAAAATTCATTTTGCGAGTTTAAATTCATTTCCTGCTGTTAGTTCACTACATGCATTGCAAACCATTTAACAAATTGTATTCAAAAGGTGAAACGATGCGGTAATATTAAAATTTGCTGCACCCAAATAGCAATCAAATGTGCACTTCATTGAAATGCATATCAAAATTTGTGTCATCTCAAAAGTTGCTCTTTAAAAATATCTGTAAAAATATGCATCAAACAATTCGACGGCGTTGTTGCAAAATCTCGTAACTACAGCTTGATTTGGGCTGTAGTTCCGAGGTTTTGCAATAAAATCGACGAATATTGTATTCTTATTCCACAAATCGCCGTTCAAGTTCTAGAATGACGTGACTACAACTTAACCAAGCTGTATTTAATTTATGACACTGTCGGATATGACAAACAATAATATACAAGTTACCAAACGAACTAAAGACGTTTAGAAGATCTTGGGTAACAAATGTCTCGATGCCACCATCGTTTTTTTTTCTTTTTCTGATTTTTTTCTGATTTTTTTTTTCTTTTGGATCCCATCATGATTCACTTTGTACAGTCTATCCTTGGTCAGAGCCACAGATAAGATAATCCGAGTTTCCTCTGATGAAATTCGCTCTTAGATATGTTGATGTCGCTTATGTAAATAAGCGACGCCAACATATCAAAGAGCGAATTTCATCAGAGAAAACTCGGATCACAGATAAGAAAGAGTAGCGTCTTTTCAAAATGCAATATTTCATCAAATGTTCATCAACCCTTTCCCAAACGGCAAAATTTTAGGGTGATCCTATTCAAAAACTGCCACAAATGACAAAATGGAAGTTACTAAAGATAGAATTTGTGTAAAATATGGCATAGAAAATATTGAGACAAAAGGAGAAACTGCTGGTTATCAGCAGTTTCTTCTTTTGTTTCAATGTTTTCCCAAGCCTATTCTCTTAGGGACGTCAAAACCAGGTCTTGTTTGGGAAAGGGTTAAACCCATTGAGATTTGAAATAATGAATTTAGAATGCGTTTTCCCTCTCTTATCTGTCGCTCTGCTTGGTCGTAGCTACCTTCATTTTTGACAAATATTTGAATTTTATCGTCACAAAAGGGCTAATGCATAAAAATAAGTGAATGAATGAAGTGTGCAATTTTGCATTGGGTGGCCATATAACTACTCTTTTTTTAAATTTTATAGCTATTAAAATTGTGATAGACTTCTAGACTGTATAATATATATTCATAGGCCTACTAGATCTACATATAGAAAAGTTGAAACTTAAAATATAATATAAGGCTCATTGAAACGGAAAATCTAATGGGCGTTTTTTTCTCATAAAGGGCCTACTTGCAAATACCGTTGAAAAATGAAGATAATGCTAATAGTTAGCATTTTTCTCATTGGTCATCTAACGATTCCCTTTACAAGACTCACTGGTGGTGAACTCGGACAAAGCGAGGGACGTTTTTCGCTACAACAAGGTACATAATATTTCGCGTTTAAATGTGAGTTTAAAGATCTGATTGGATAGTTTTTCTAATAACAATGAATTTGTTCTAAAATAGACCGGGTTTACCGATATGTATTGACAAACCGTCTGTGTTGTTATAAAATCTCGTAACTACGGCTTTATCGAAGCTGTAGTTGCGATATTTTATAACAACACTAACGGAATACTATGATATCGAAAAAACGTCCCACGCTTTGGCCGAGTTCACCACCAGTGAGACTATGTAATCGAACATTGTTTGGGAAAAAGTTTGAAAATAGCAAATGTATTGACTGGGGTAAATTAAAAGGACACGATATGAACGTTGCTAAGTTTGGAAATGAGTTAACAGCACGGAAAGTATTCGGCTTGGCTCAGATCAGGGTAGGACAACATGTTGCACATACACCAAAAAATGAAGTTGCATAAAATCTCCTAAAATTTATTGAAACGAGTAAGGGAAACACTTGAGCATTTTTATTCAAAATTTTATCAAGATCGCATCACACATCAAAAAGTTATCACTGTGCCTTTACCACTGGTATTGCAGTCTACGGACTGTACACTAAGTGCAATAACAAGCTGAAAAAAATCATCTTTATCAATTTGAACTTATTAACAGCTTTCAAACAATAGAACAATACATGTCAAATATAAAACGAAACATTTCCTTCCGAAAATATCGCTCTTTCTAAAATTTTCAGACGATTAATCTAGTGACTATGCTTTCAAAATATTTGTTACAACATGTTAAATACATTTATAGGTGGAATGACATTGACAAGAAGAAAACAAGTGCTTAAATTATCCCACAAGTATCCATAGAGAAGGAAAAATTTGGTTAATTTCGTATATGGAGCCTTGTGTTTATGAAATAGGCTCAACAAAGTATGTTTTCAAAAGTCTACGGACTGTACAAAAATAGTACAGGAATCAATTATCATACAATAATGATTTTTATAGGTTAAGTAGATTTTGATTCTGCTTTTTACTTTTGTCAGAGTTCAAATTTTCTAAAAATATGCTTCTGTACCCTTTTTCCAAATGGTTATGGCTCTGTCTTGGTATGTTTTACAAATTGTTTAGTCTACATATGATAAGATAAAAACATCAAATTAGATTGCAGAATAAGAACAAATACATAACTTAAAATGGCAAAACAACACACATTCTAATTTACATTTTTGCATAAATGGTTTACAGATTTTTATACAGGCTACAATAGCCATTTGTTTGGTATACGGACTGTACAGTAATGTGTGCTAGTCTTTGTTGCATCCTAGTTAGATGCATCCAACAAGAAGTAAATCTTAAAGGATAAAACAGATTTAAAAATGTTGTAAATAATCATTTGTTCTCATTATATACTGTAGATTCTTGCATATTCACTGACAGGGTTCTCCACAGATTCATTTTAGGTTGTAGTTAAATATAAGTATCTGTAAAGAGAAATTGCTCATTTTGAACAATTTCTTACTTTCCCCCATAATGTATTTATACACAATTCGTATTTTTACAGAACTTTATAATCACTTGTTGACAGGAATGCCTCTATTCAATGACTTGTTTGAAGAAATTGAGCTGTGGGTATTTTTGAAGCTGTAAGTAGCATTACATGGATTCACATGAAGGTGTAGTGGGGCCCTTACAGCTTATTTGGCTGGTGAGCACACACACACAAATTCCATTTGCATTCCTTGATTCCTAATTAAAAATGAAACTAAATAATCTTTTTTTTAGTCCCCTACCGGTGTTCACACCGGAGGGGACTATAGGTTTGCCCTCCGTCTGTCCGTCCGTCCGTCTGTCCGTCCGTCTGTCCGCTCAAATCTGGATCCGGATTGTAGGGGACTTTATGTGTTGCATACAACACCAGATACTTGTTTTTACTCTTTTTACCCCCAAGTTTAAAACAAATAGCATATGTTCACTGTTCAACTCATTTGAGAAAGTCTGTTAATTCTTTTAAAATGATTCAAACCTATTTTAAATATGATTAAGTTTCATTTCTTGGCTTTTAAGACTATTAAACAAAATAAGCACTTTGTTCTTTACAAAAAGTAGTAATTTGCAATGAAAGATGACTCCAGTCTGTCAGCTCCTTTACAAATACTTGATATTAACTCTGAATATATGTTTAATTTGATGTTTACATGCATCTGTCACGCAGTCTTTGTACATGGTTACACTTTTATTGTTGTTTGCATTCAACTCAAAATCATTTTTATTCTTTGTGCAATCTAATTCTATCTTGGATTCTATCATTTTGAATAGATCTTGATCTGTGAGTTTAAAGGAGGAATAAACATTTGCATTTGTAACAGACATAAATGGCGTTCAACAAATCTTGCTCCTAGGTGATGTCACAATAATCCATCAAAGGATGATCAATCATGTGAATCTTTAGGAGCCAGGACTTCATGTCCAGGGAGCTTAAGGTAACAACCCTAGTGTCAGCGTCCCGTCACATCTTCACTTGAAAGACTTTATCCTGGTCTATATCTATATGTTAGAGATACGGCCTTGATATTTCGCAAAAAGATAGTTCCCGCCAAGACATTTCATTTGGGACCATGATCTTTGACCTTGTGACCTTGACCATGGAGTTTGAATTTCATTTAAAAGACTTTAACCTGGACTATATCTTAGGCACTATAAGAGATAGTCTTAGAGCCTTGATATTTCACACAGTGATACCTCCTGCAAAGACCTTTCATTTGGGACCCTGACCTTTGACCTATTGACCTTGGAATTAAGCTGTTTTTCAGAAAAGCTATAGGAGAGCTACATTGTATGCGGACAACTCACACTGAAATAGTTCTTGTAGTTACCAATTAATCAGAGAGGAAATTTAAATAAAAATCATGATGTATGTTATTTAAAAGATTAATTTTCATGTTATTTTAATAAAAATATCCTCCATAAATGACCTTTAACCCTCTACCATTTGGTGGTAATGGTTTAACATGATTAAGTAACTCCCTTGTGTAAGTCTACGGACTGTACATATACACAAAAGTATAATATTGTACTGACAAAAAAATTATGTTAGAATTTCATGTTAGCCTCTTAATCACATAGAAGCTGTTTGTCTTTCAATCACAAAGAATCTTGTATTTGACCCCAAGCTTCTACCAGACTGGCAAAATCAAGATCTCTATATGTACAGATTGCCCTTTTCAGAAACTCAAACTGGAAATTTTTGCTATTCTATCATTTCAAAGCTGAACATATCTGTCAGAGTTTTTAGTTTTACCTCTAGTTTTCATCTTTTACAGTTTACTGTAAAGTATAATGAAGTATATGTTTTTAGTGTGTTAAAGTTAGATGGTACAGTCCGTAGACTTTTTCACAAGTCGCATTTTAAGTGGTTCAATCACTAGAATAGTATTATGCAGGCTAAGGTGACTTATTTGTAAAGTTAAGTCTTTACCAAAACAAACAGTTTAGGCTAGTTCATTTATCTTGATTGGTAAAATTTTACTGCTCAACCGAATTATTTGTAGTTTCAACTGTATTTTGACTTAATTTTGATGGAAATGATGAAATAAACGGAAATAATGTGTTTTTAACTTTTTGGATAAGCCACATAAGCATATATATTGTATAAATTGTAAATTATGTGGGATAAAATGCATTTTTGAGATAAATTTTAGTGGTGAAATTTTAGGTCTACGGACTGTACGGTCTACGGACAAAGTTTGACAGCATTTTGTGAACACAATAACTGTCAGAAGTAAAAAGCTTTTCCCGTTTCTTTTACTTTGGGCCAAACTGTAACAGAAAGTGAGAAGAACCACATTGTGAATCAGCAGCATGTCTAAATAAAATGCTGTTAAACTTGGTCTACGGACTGTACAGAAAAAAACATGTTTTTCAAGGTAGCATTTGTAGTACTAATTGTGCTTCCAGAGCTATTGTTTAGTATTACTTGCTTAATATAAGTATATATAACACTAAAAATAAAGAAAACATGGTTCTCAACATTAACATTGTAGAATTCTTGTTGCCCTTATTAAAAATGGTCAGAATTAATGAAAACATAACGACTACATACATTTACAGTATAAGCATTTTCTTTTACATTTTTTCTCTGATTTTGATTCCGTAAAAAGTATCATTATTTGGGATGAATATCTCACAATAATGTACAAACATAACTTTAATTCTAATAAAAGCAATAGAGAAATTTAGTTTTGAAAAATAGTAAAATTGAGATGCAACATGGAAAACTGTAAAAAACACCATTTTTGGGAAGTAAATGAAATTATGTGAAAAAAATATTCTACAGACCCGGGCTTATTGTATACCGCCTGAAAGGAAAAAGCCTTAGGAATTTGAAAACATGAAAATAAACTTGATAAACCTTTCAGTATTAATCACACAATCATATAACAAAGAGCAGGTAGCGATTCCTACCCTGATCTGAGCCAAGCCGTATTGAGAATCAAGAGAAAAGCTGGTTATTAGCTTTTCTCCTTTTCAGCCCATTCTTTTCAAAATGTTTTATGGTACCCCACCCATCATTAGACACCGAACACTTCGTGCAAATTCGACGTTATCCGTGGTAACGTAGGTTGACTAGGGAAATGGTATCCGAATATTTTTTTCCTAAAACTAGAAAGACCTGAAGGTCTTGAGTAGCTCCACAGGCCTGATTTTTTTTAAATATTTAATCCAAGTTTTGACTAGATTTTTGAATACTTGTGGTTCTTACAGCAAAAACAAAGTCAAAAGCAGCAATCATGTGGTCAATGCAAAAAGAAAGTACATGATTGACTAATATTTCAGGGATGTTAGAGCAATAATAAAAATGAAAACTGTGATTTTGCCAAATTCAAGGACACATAATTCAGTATGTATATTTAAAATCAAATCGAAATTAAACACATGCAAGATCTTATGGTCACTATCATTCTGTTCAAATTTTGTCTATATTAGTCAATATTCGTGGCTTCAAGAGTGGAAAAAGTGTCGAAAACTGAAATTTTGTCAATTTCAAGGGCACATAACTCAGATTGTAACAGTGTGATCATGTTGAAACATGTTACACATAAGCAAGATCTTGCTTGTCCACAAAATTCTTTCCAAGTATCATCTTGATTGGTTAACATATGTGGTTGTTCGAGTGAAAACAAAGTTGAAAATGGCAATTTTGTCAAATTCAAGGGCACGTAACTCATGATGTAAGATTACAATAAAGCTGAAAATTACACTCAGGCAGCATATAATGCTTATATATATTCTGTACAAGTTTTGTCCTGATTGGTCAATATTTGTAGATTTTAGAGTAAAAATACAGTCAAAACCAGCAAAATAGAGTCGAAAATGGCATTTTTTGTCAATTTCAAGGGCATATAACTCATGCTATAAAATTCAGATCAAGCTAAAAAGTTTACCAAGGCAAGATCTTTTAGTCAGCATCATTCTGTCAAAGTTTTGTCTTGTTTAGTCAATATTTGTAGTTGCTAGAGTGAAAACAAAGTCAAAATAGAGTCGAAAATAGCAATTCTGTCAATTTCAAGGGCACATAAATCATGACGTAAAATTCAGATCATGCTGAAAAATTTACAAAGGCAAGATCTTATAGTCAGCATCATTCTGTCAAAGTTTTGTCTTGATTGTTTAGTCAATATTTATAGTTGCTAGAGTGAAAACAAAGCCAAAATAGAGCCGAAAATAGCACTTTTGTCAATTTCAAGGGCACATAACTCATGATGTAAAATTCAGATCAAGCTAAAAATTTAACCAAGGCAAGATCTTGTAGTCAGAATTATTCTGTCAAAGTTTTGTCTTGATTGTTTAATATTTGTAGATTTTAGAAGAAAACTAAAGTCAAAACCTGCTATTTTAGACATTCAAGGGCAGATAACTCAAGTTTTTCTGGTTCAATCCATATTCTTTGAAGGAATCTGAGAGAGGGTCACCAGAGGATCATTCCTGTGAAGTTTGGTTGAAAAGTAGTTTTTGAGAAGAAGATTTTTAAAGAAAAAGTTTACGGACGCACGGACGGACGGACGCACGCACGCACGCACGACGGACACACCGCCATGACAATAGCCCGCTGGCCTGAAAGGCCAGTGGAGCTAAAAATCGGATATCCTCGTCAATTTCCTTCGCCATGGAAAGCGGCTTAAGGTAGAATATCCGTAATGTCGCCATTTTGAGAAACACAAAACATCGGATTTTTTTTTCGAGCGTCGTCGTTACGTATCCGAATCTATTTGATTACAGTCGAAAACATTCGGCGGTGGAAAGTTCCACCGCCGAATGTTTTCGACCTTGCCTGAATACTAGTAATTGCGACGTCGCGCGAATCTCATTAGGGGTAGACTACCTTAACACAGCAGAATGTCAAAACGATGACATGTTCGGGAATAGAAAGTCTATAGTAATAAAGCTGAATTTCGAAGACCATATTTTCTTGTGCCAATGGATGTGCACTGAATTGCGATAATTAGATCATTATAAAATGAAAGGACCTTCCCGTCAACCGAAATATGTTAATTTGGTTTTTTCTCACCAAAAGTTTATCGCTCTTCATTAATTTCTCATTTAATACAGACCCTGTAGCGAAACTTGCTAAACCCTTGTACTTTTTTCTATCAATACGTAAAACTACGAAATTTTCTAAACTTTGATCGCGTGATCATATGGAGACGGGACCTCGGTTTAAAGTCTCATCCGAAAGACTGGAGAGGCGGGGATCGAACCAGCGACCCCTGTGTTTCAATTCTAGTGCGTCACCACTGCACCACTTCCGCCTCTATTTCTTTTTTGGTTTAGTATACAATATCTTTTTGACCACTGTCGAGTTCAATCTTTTTCATACTATAGAATTAGTATAAGGGATTGCAACATATCGTAGGTAGTAAATGCGTTCTATGATATTTCAAAACCAAACTGGGTACTTATTTAAATCGTCTCGGCGAGGTATCTAATGACATTAATTTCCCTACTTTTGTTGATCTCTTTCGAAAATGGCGAAATACGGATATTACAAAAAACATTTTGTCTGCCCAAAGCATCTACGCTATGGGTATTAAGCTGAAGAGTTATTATTAATGCATTTCGTTCGTGCGTGTTAGATGTATCAATTCTGTTATAAGATTTCATATTCGATTCACGTTTCGTCTGTAAATTAACACATTTAACTTTAAACGCTGCTTTTGAAGGGCACAGTTGGTTATTAAACGCGCGCAAAAAGCAGACGGGTAGATTTCGATGGTTTTTCAAAAAAAAAACCTCGTAACTGCAGCTTAAAACAAGCTGCAGTTACGAGGTTTTTGTTGAAAAGCGACGATTTGCAAGGCGTGTGGTATTATCTGGAGTAGCAGAAAAATGCAGACGATAGATCGAGAAATGTGCACACAGACAGACAAGCATACCTACATGTAGATCTACCGATAATTAAAAATGCAACATTTCATTAAATGTTGTGGGTACTTATTAGAATCGATTCAAATGAGTACCCATAACATAAGATTTGAAATAACAAATTAAAAATGCCTTCCCCCATCGCCCCCCCCCCCCCCCTCTCATCCGCTGCTCTGTCGATTAACAAGCAAACGGTGTACGTAATCATAATCAATTTACAGAAAAGTTTGTCGAAGAAATATGTAGATAGTCTCTAAACGATTTCCAAGAAACAATTTCCTTCTGATTTTGACCTCTTTAATTGACGAAGCTTTAATTTTGGAAAAACTTTTTCAGAAATGGAGAAAAAGCTGAGTGCAATCATCTTTTTTTCTTCGTTGTTGAAAAAAGGACAGAGAGGAACAGGAGCAGAAAAGAAAAGAAAAAGAACGAAAGAAAAAGAGAGAAAAAGAAAAACAGAGAGAGATAGGGGCAGAAATTAAAGTATTTGCATTCAGAGAGTCAATATACTTGAACTAACAAAGTGTGCCATTCACAACTTGCCATAAACCTGTCTTAATCCAACACGACATCTGTATGATTTAAAACCTCATTAAAATCTAGTAAAATTATTAAACCACTTCTCAAAAAAGAAAAAAAAAAGAAAGAGAGAAAAAAGAGAAAAAGAAAAACAGAGAGAAATAGGGACAGGAATTAAAGTATTTGCAATCAGAAAGTCAATAAACTTGAACTAACAAAGTGTGCCATTCACAACTTGCCATAAATCTGTCTTAATCCAACACGAAATCTGTCTGATTTAAAACCTCATTAAAATATAGTAAAATTATTTGACCACTTCTCAAAGAAGAAGAAAAAAAGAAAGAAATTAAAAGAGAGAAAAAGAAAAACAGAGAGTAATAGAAGTAGAAATTAAATACATGTATTTGCATTCAGAGAGTCAATATACTTGAACTAACAAAGTGTGCCATTCACAACTTGCCATAAACCTGTCTTAACCCAACGCGGCATCTGTCTGATTTAGACCTCATTAAAATCTAGTAAAATCATTAAACAACTTCTCAAAAAAGAAAAAAAGAAAGAAAGAAAAGGAAAGAAAAAGAAAAACAGAGAGTAATATATGAGCCAATATTTTATTTCGTGGAAATCGCTGTCCTGGCTCATTTTCTCAGAAATGGCTTTTCATAAACATGTCATTTTAGGTACATCGTGTAACGACCATCTCTACCAACAATATAGACAGTTTATTTGGTCTGGCAGACGGAATAGTTCTGAAAATATTGCACTTTTGTACCGGAAAATGACCATTTTCTCTTGTCCCTGGATAAAATTATCAATTTCCAACATGATTTTTGATATAAGATAATCGGTAAAGATCGGATTTTTCTTTATTTTATTAATGTTTTATATCTCACATTATTAATAGTGTCCGCCCTTTTTGAGAAAATATAAATACGACGAAGATCTTTGGCCATATATGTCTGTCCCTGGATTTTTGATACGAAATGTCCTCGCAATAACTTACATGTGCGTACTCAAAGTCCTTTTGGTTTGATTTCCTTTAAATGCAACCCAAATGGAGGTGGAAACACTCATCAAAGCCACGATGTTTAATTGAAGACAAAGCAATACTTGGTTTCGAAGTTGCGAGGCAAATTAGGTAGGCCGTTGGCTGCGTAGACTTATTTTTTCGTTTTCTATGCAACGCGATCAACCACACTATATTGCTCAGATCTTAAAATCGTATAGCTTTTCTTATTCAAATATTGAATCATGTCGTTTACAGCATGCAACATATTTTCTCCCTAGTTATTCTTGTGTGTAACTTGGAGCGAATGGTCGCGGGATTCCTCGCAATAACAGTCCTCGCAATAACGACAGTTTTGTTACTGGGAGTACGAAAATCGTTACAGCAAAGACATAACAAGTTTTCTTATGTAATATGGACTTTTTGCCAAAGAGAAAAAGGTCCTGATGCATAATTGTCTCAAACTATAAAAGGTAAGTGAAGTATTTCAGCTGAAAAAAATATCATTACCGATACCAAACATGTGTACCGATCAGTTGTTACGGAGCGGACATGGAATCGTTATTGCAAGGACTCCTTACACATTTATGCATTCTTAGTACCACAAATGAATGAATTTTATCACTAGTCTAATGGAAATATTTTGCCAATCACCTTGGAATGTTGTTAGAAGAATATTATTCTAGATTAATTGACAAGATTAATTCGAAATAATCGTTCTAAAATGACCTTTCCTCAATATCGGAGAGACATTATACAATATTTCTTTTTAAAGTATGAATCTGTATATCTTTGTTCCACGGGTTTTGAAGGTGTTACTTAGTCATTTCTTGAAAATGATCATGGCAAAGGAGTTCCTGGTGCTATAGGGGTGCCGTAGAAAGACAAGTAGATTTTCTTTAAATTTTCAAGGCAATTTACAATTCACAATTTTTATTGATTCGAATCGTGCATGTAATCATGCATTCACAACATTTCATCCCGAAAAAAATGGAATGCTTTTTTGTCAAATATTATCTTATCTATGTAAACAAGAAGTTAAGAATAGAATATTTGCAAATTACTTTATTTATTTTTTTATTTTTGTTTTTATTTTTTTGGACAATCAGTTTTAGGACACTCAACGTCTTACAACCGTGTATCTAAATTATTATGTGAGCTATCTTTCAAGACAGAAATAACAACAACAACAACAAATCATCTGCGTATATTGCTAAAAGGATCGAACTCAATCAGTATGCCAAGACTGTACAGTCAGACTATGGTCGAGATTTTTCCCTCCTAAACGATTTACTTTACCTTGAATGTTTTTTTAACTTGAATTTTCATATGTTATTATTTTCCTAATGTGATATTTTTTGGTTTGACGAGAAGGTTTAAGACATTCCATATTTTTTTTATTTATTTTTTTTTTCGTCATATTTGTGATTGCTTAACTTTATTCGCGTCTTCTCGTTTATTTCACAAAGAAGACTTTTTTACTTCCTAATTTACAAACACTAAGGTAAGAGAAGTAAATGCTGATGACCAGCTCTGACTCCGTTTACATTGATATTCAATCATCTATATTGTACACACAAGTTAGATTTTCATAAACTTCATTTTTGCAGTCTTCAACAGCTTTCAAGTTGTATAATTTTTGTGCTAGGTATCCACTGCCGATCAAATCAACTGGACCAAGCCGAATCAAGCGATCGCGTACAGATCGAACTCGATCGCCATTTGTGATCGGGAATGGTCGTGGTAATCGAGCTTTATCCGCACCACTTTGTCATCTTTCTCTATTTGTTTAAATATAAAAAAAATATTTGTGTAACATTGGATAGAAAGTTGATCGAAAAGCGATCTTGTACTGATCGGATAGGCGATCGACCAGATCAGGAATCAATCAAATCTGAAGATCGGGTGTAATCTGATTGATATCTTTATATCGATCACATGGCCTTTTACTCAGTGGCTCCCAACCACATCTCGATCAACTCGATCTGTGCTTTATCTGTTCATTGGATCACATAGACGTTAGACGTCAGGTTGATCGAGTAGAGATCGAGAAAAAGGCTTTAAATCGGGAATAATGGGCGAATTTGAGTGTGATCAGTGTGAGTTCAGTGTGATCGATTTGACTTGATCAGCAATTGCAACATAGCATAAAATCTAATGTTTTTGAAAGAGTTTAACAAAGTGACTTTTACATTTAAATGTATATACTTTTTTACAATTGCATTGATTGCAATATTTAATGACCATATATAGGTCAATACAATGTAAGAAATGGAAAAATAGTTACATAGAAGTCCTCGCAGTAATGGTAAATGTCATTCCAATAGCAGAGACTTTTTTAATTACAAACTGCAGCATGGTTCAATAAAAAATATGTGTTTTGATTGTAAAATTGGTATGTTTTTGAACCTAATTATTTGAAGTTTGAATAAAATAGTGAAATTAAATTATTTCTGTTTATTACATAAAATAGCGAATATTGTCCTTGCAATAACTAATATGTCCTCGATGTAACGATGCTCTTTCAGCAAATTATTTTTTAAAAAAGGCGTTTCGCTAATTTTATTGTGCCTGAAATACAAAGAGAATAACATTTTCTAGAGTCTAAAGTACATGCACATATAATTTTTCTTAGATAGAAGCTTTATTACATGTGAAACAGACAAAATTCTCTATTGAATTATGAAAATACAATACCACATTGAAAAAAAAAGCCAAACGAATCATTTCTGGAAATCGACTTGAACATAAGTCCTTCAGTCTGGCTTCTTAATCTTGAAAACATACTTTGAAATAATCTTAAAACTTGCAAATTGAATTTCTGAAAGAAAATTTGGTTGTTACAGCGAGGACATTTTATTGAGATCATAGATTTATGAAAGACGATCTCGAGTATTTCCATGTGCATCGGAATGTTCCTATTAACGTTACTTATTACTTTAAATGTTGTACTTTCATCCTGAACCAAAAAATCACAGAATAAATTGGAAATAAAAATTGAACCTTTTTTGTCAGATTTCCACGAAAATAAATATTGGCTCATATAGAAGTAGAAATTAAATACATGTATTTGCATTCAGAGAGTCAATATACTTGAACTAACAAAGTGTACCATTCATAACTTGCCATAAACCTGTCTTAATCCAGCACGGCATTTGTCTGATTTAATACCTCATTAAAACCTAGTAAAATTATTAAACCACTTCTCAAAAAAGAAAAAAAAAACAGAAAGAAAGTAAAAGAGAGAAAAAGAAAAAAAAAAGAGAGTAATATGCGCAGGAATTAAAGTATTTGCATTCAGAGAGTCAATATACTTGAACTAACAAAGTGTGCCATTCATAATTTGCCATAAACCTGTCTTAATCCAGCACGGCATTTGTCTGATTTAAAACCGCATTAAAATCTAGTAAAAATAGTTAACCACTTCCCAAAAAAGAAAAAAAAAACAGAAAGAAAAGAGAGAGAGAAAAAAAAGAGAAAAAGAAAAACAGAGAGAGATAGGGGCAGAAATTAGAGTATTTGCATTCAGAGAGTCAATATACTTGAACTAACAAAGTGTGCCATTCACAACTTGCCATAAACCTGTCTTAATCCAACACGAGATCTGTATGATTTAAAACATCATTAAAATCTAGTAAAATTATTAAACCACTTCTCAAAAAGAAAGAAAAAGAAAAAAGAAAAGGAGAGAAAAAAGAGAAAAAAACAGAGAGAAATAGGGGCAGGAATTAAAGTATTTGCATTCGGAAAGTCAATATACCTGAACTAACAAAGTGTGCCATTCATAACTTGCCATAAACCTGTCTTAATCCAACACAACATCTGTATGATTTAAAACATCATTAAAATCTAGTAAAAATAGTTAAAATCATTTCTCAAAATAGTTATGGTTCTGAACTCTTTTATAATTTAAGCTACAAAATATATATTGCTGATGGCCAACAGTTTCTCCTTTTGTCTCAGTATTTTCTGTGCCATATTATAGGCTACTGACACTAATTCTTTTTAAACCACAATTTTAGTTTCATGGTCGTTTAGGAAATCAGACACTTGAATTTAGGAAGATAAAACCAAATACGTGTTTACAAATAAATCGAGATCTAGAAAAAGCTCTCTTGTGGCATTTTGAGACCAAAATGGAACCAGATCAGACTCTGAATACGCACAGTCTGATCAGGATCAATATTGTTCTTTAATCATTATGTGTGACAACTGGTGTATTTCCTATGCTAGGAAGGCGATTTAAGAGGGAATAAGATATTAACCCATTACCACACAGTGACTATTTTTGACTCCCCACAAGAGACTGGCTATGGAAAACATTATGGAAAATCAAAAAATTGCTTGTAACAAGCAATTTTTTCATTTCCCACAAAATTTCCATACAAAATGAGTAAAAAATGTACTTTATCATTCGTTTTAGTTGTCGACTGCAACATCTTTGAACTTTGGACAAGTCGAAATTTTGTCGTTTGGTAATGGGTTAAGCTAAAAGCAATTAACCAATCTGTATTTAACCCTTTTCCAAAAGGGCAAATCTTGGATTGTTCCCATTTGAAAGCTGTTGTAGACGACAAAGCGGATGCTGATAAAGATAGCATTTGTGTATGACAAAGCATAGAACATAATGAGACAAAAGGAGAAAATACTGATTATCAGCATAACAAAGATTCTTATCTTCTTATTTATGAAAAAATGCATTTTTGCTATCTCTCCATTTTTTTCTTCATTTTTTTTGTAACTAAATCAGTAAAAATAAAGAGAACTAAGGCAAAATATACGTTTTCATCTAGATTGATAAGATACACAATGTATATTTGATGTAAAAGTCGGTATAAATTATCACATAAAACGACCAACCTTATTTCACCTTCAAATAAAATCCAATGAATGTTTAACTACCGCAAGCAAATAATGCACTTTAAATAACAAATTTCAAATAACATATAAAAAAGATCTAACGCACTTAAAATTTAAATCCTTTTAAACAGCCATCCTACACTGCTACTCATTAATCGTCTGTACATCCTTATATGGGCATACGTATAGAAATAACCCTCCACTATAAGCCTACAGTGATAAATCAACGCCCCGTATCCTACGCAAACAAAATCGGGGTAACTTAATCATGATTTATGTTTTATCAAGGGGTCATGGGTTGCAATCAAATTTCGAGAACAAACGCAACTGATGCACAAGGGTGTCAAGATGTATAGAAAGGTTACAAAGACATTAAAATTACCATTGCATTTTTTAAAGTTTGTTTTGATGCCAAGATTGGTTATTCTAACTCGTCGAAATGTTAGATCTATCAGGGTTTTTTTTTCAATTAAATTGTGCTATCAAGTAAAGAAAAATAATTCAGTTTGAAGAAAAAATATATTCCTTGTAAACGGCACAATACTATTGTTTGAAATTTTAAGAATTTTCATAAGAAATTATGCTCTTTTGGATAAAAATAAAAGTAAAAATCACGAGTAAATATCTATAGATTGTCTCTTTAACAATTTGCAAATTAAGTGTCATCGGTCAAATTCATTGCAATATACTATAATTATACTCAGACTACTTCCTTGTAACTTTTTGATTATATAATATAGGAAACGTCCCTTGGAAAGAAATAAAACTTCTCGAATGAACATGCGCTGGCTCGTTTAAAGAAAGTTTTTAGATGTCTACTAACGCTTTAAATTTCTCAATGGAGTGTCGACAAATTCCAGGAACTCAAGACCTGGCGCTTATTTTTTTATTACCTTTTCAGTCAAAAGCGACCTGCACACAAGAATTTTACCCTTTTTGTAATTCTTTTTTCAGTTCGACCATCTGCGTTAGAGTAGCTTTAAGAGGTAAATATTATGTTGCCATCATATTTTAACCATCCACAATTGATACCAAATAATGCTCGAAATTAAGTGAGGGTTCACGTTTAGCACATAAAATGGGAAACAACATTACCACATAAGACGGTATTTTTAAAATGTAAAAGTGGCATTAAATCCCATCCCATTCCATTTATTATATCAAAACTGACGAGATGTTTACCATAGACCACAAAATATTTAATGATGTCCATTTTCACTATATGCACATGTATAAGAAATACTTACCTTTCTAGAAACATATCGTCGCTTTTCAACAACAACAAAAAAAAAAAAAAAAAAAAAAAAAAAAAAAAAAAAAACTCGTTACTGCAGCTTGTTTTAAGCTGCAGTTACGTGGTTTTTTGTTGAAAAGAGACGATATTGTTTTCTTAATATTGAAAAATTCGGTATATTTGTACATGGCACGATACGATGTTCGCTTCAAAAGGCAAATGCAGACAGTCATATCAAATGTCTTGCTCAAGGCCGATATGCATTCAAATTATATACAACTGTCTTGATGTAAATATAGTTTTAGCCCTATATGATTTAAACAGCCCTTTGAATCAACCATATGTCTCACAGAGGCAAAGAAAATAGGTATTGTGTTAAATCCATTTGAACCCATTCTTAAACAAAAACTGAATTGACAATATGACGTTTATTGTAGAAAATAGCATTGGGGAAGAATTAAGACAAAAAAAAAAAAAAAAAAAAAAAAAAAAAACAAGACGTGTTTGTGAAACACAAATGCCCCCGAAATGGCCATTTTCTAAAATGTTAAGTTTTCGTGTAAAGGGTTGATAAGGGTTAACGAATGACCTTGAGGAAGGTCATGTTGCATGGAACAGATAGATATCTTTGAAAGGAAGTTACATAACAAGGCAAATGTCAAGTTTTCGGACGGACAGACAGACAGACGGACAGAAAGACACGAAAAAACAATATGAACCCAGATGTTTCGATACGGGGCATGAAATCTCTACGGCATATATTTTGAAAGTTAAAAGCTGCTTCACAAATTACAGGGTATATTAATCCGAGTTTTCTCTGATGAAATTCGCTCTTTGATATATTGATGTCACTCATTTAAGCGACATCAACATATCAAAGAGCGAATTTCATCGGATAAAACTCGGATTAAAGGTATATCTGACTGAAGAATTACAACCCATCATTGACTACAGAACAATTCGTGCATCTTCGGGCGCCATCAGTAGCAATGGAAATTGACGAGGGTATCTCTCGTTAATTTCCGTTGTCACGGATGGCGTCCGAAGATACACAAGGTGTTTGGTACATGTATCTAATTATGGGTTGTAATCCTTAGTTAAGACAATGCTGAGTTATAAAACCATAGCATAATTATGACAGCTCACGTCAGTGTCATGAGTCCAATGTGCAGATTTGACGATGTCTAAAAAGTATTAAGGTTCACAGACCCTGAAAAAAGCACCACTTTCTAGCCATACGAAATACATCAAATTACAAACACTTAATTGTAAATTGCACTTCAAATAAGTTGATTCACCGTGCCAGATTTCAAGATTATGCTTCAAGAAGAAAATAATCTACAAATATCATTTTACTCTATTTTCATATGCAAGGGAGGTAATTTTGAACATTTTTGTCAAATATTTCCATAAGTATGCATTTATTCAAAATCCTAAACCGTTCGAAATGCTTATATTTGTATTTTGAATGGAAATATAACACAGTTTAGCAATTAACGATCTGGAACCATAATGGATTTCGGTTATTATCGCCGATGATCGGGTATTTACGGCACTCGGTTATTTCCGTGAAACGCACTTCGGAAAGATTCGATTTTGTTCTCACCTCGGTTTACTTTCTCGTAAATATTGATATATATCGGCCGTGTAAGCTATCTAAAGTGTATTTTTCTGCATAGATAGAGATAATTCTCGTGTTTCTCGTTGTTAGTAGCATGAAAAATGCATAAATATTTTCGTTCTGAACACTCTGGCGATTAAACGTATATTAAACGTACATTCATTCCATTAGAAAAGGAAATACATGAAAAATACTTTTTCATGTTGTATTCTATAAATAGCAACAAAAAAGAAAGTGAAAGTACAGCGAAATAGGGAACGATTTTATCCAGTTAATCATGACGTTATTTCGGACATACAATAGTAGCCTAATTCGTTGGAGCTGTTATGAAATCTCATAGCTACGGCTTAAATCAGGCCGTAGTTACGATATTTTATG
This sequence comes from Fragum sueziense, assembly GCA_963680895.1. Classification (NCBI taxonomy): domain Eukaryota; kingdom Metazoa; phylum Mollusca; class Bivalvia; order Cardiida; family Cardiidae; genus Fragum; species Fragum sueziense. The sequence continues at coordinate 7,592,068 of OY804607.1, forward strand.
ACAACACTGACGGTTTATCAAAACATAACTTTAAACCCAGTCTATTGTTAGCACAAAATCCATTGCTATTCACATGAATTTTCCGTGGTTTGTTCAATATTAACATTTCCTTTCATAGATGTTTTGATATTTTCAGTAAATTTGGGGGTTATCAAGTCTTTAAACGGTAAATTTAGGCATCGACAGTGGTGACGAACAGATTTACGTCAACTATTTTTGATCGTAAAGTTACGGAAAAAAAACTTAGGAAATTCTAATCTTAGCTGCGAACATGTTTTGTAAAACGCACTTACGCAAAAAAAAAAAAAAAAAAAAAAAAAAAAAAAAAAAAAAAATTGAGCTTCCGTTCAAATCTACGAAAATAATGTGCGTAATTTCGTTGATAAAACGGGGCCCAGATCACTGATAGAAATAACAGAAAAACACTAAGAGAAATGAAGAAATAGATCTAACTGTTTCAATAGGCCTACAATTGTTATGAATTTACTGATTTGGTTATAAAGAGCAAAGCACTGATATATCCTTCTCTTAACAAGTCTGGTTTTGACGTCCATTGTAGAAATAATTTGAGGAAACATTGAGAGAAAAGAAGAGGTTGTTGATTATGTTGTTGAATATGTCCCTTTTCCTCGGTGTTTTCTGTTCTTTTGGACTGGTGATTTTTTTTTTTTTTGGGGGGGGGGGATGGGTTATGTATGCACCAATACACTTGATTGATTCAAGATCTATACGAATAAATGCTTAAGACAAGGATTTGATATAGTATCAATATTGCGTCTTCTGCCTTGATTTTTTTTATTATTATAGTCCAGTCACAGTATAATGATACATGTTTACAAATTTTACAGTAATAAACAAAAGGTAGTCCTTGTTAATTTTCAGTTCAACGTTGCATGTCTTGGTTCAAATCTTGAAGGTGTAAGGGACCTGCAAGATTCGAACCATCACATGCAAATTTACTGTAGTTATGACTTTGCTATTGCGTTTTTTGCAATGGTAAATTTTTTAAACATGTGCCATAATATCGTTAATTAAAGGACTATAGGTATTTAAAGACCCGGTAATCAAAGATGCATGTTCGTGTAAGATTAGCTTTATTTGAATAAAAAAAGGGCGTTCTTATACAGTAGTACATGACACCAATTTTAACCCTCTTCCACCCCACGAATCTTATATATTATCACGGCGGGGAATCACCTGATATAATATTTTCGATATTTTCCAACAATTCTGTCAAAAGATGACCGATTTGAAGAGAAGAATTTAAGCAGAGACAGCGGGAACACTCCATGACTTTGCTGAATGCCAAGGATAATCTTTGAAAAATCAGCTGATATGAAAGTTATTGACGACCAACCAAAACTTAATCTGGTCGTCAATAACGTTTTTATCACATGATTTGTAAAAGAGTTACCACCTATCTGATATCGGGCGTTTAACACTTTTTTCTGTTTCAAGCCGATTTCAAATTGATCAAGTATTTACAAAATTATTGACGATTTTCTGAAATTTAGTGTCACATGATTCCCCACCGATGTATATAATGCCCTTGTTTTGTTAACAATAGTCTATGTAATAACTGCAGGAAAATCTGGCAATGAATATTTGATAAAAATAAGTTCTTTATATAAGTTACTATAAAAAATAATGTGTTGTTACATTTGACCTTACAATGAATATTTGATGGAATTGAATTACCTATTTTGGATAATTTTGTCCTTGTTTTATGCGCCCCTACTAAGTTTGAATTCATGAAAAAACAAAATTTAACGGTAACTTTTTCCCATTCTTGTTTTATTTGCACAAGTATAAATTAGAGATAATTTTGGTGTAGGTCTCATACCCTGCCAGTCAATATTACAAAAATTACAGATCAAAGAAAAATGTTCATTTTTCTTAAACATGGAAAAAATTCAGTCGCAAAATCATAAACCTTATGTATAATCAAGTGTTTTTTTTTTTCTCAATTTTGTTTTTCATAGTTTTGTATTTAGCTTATTTATGTTACATACATATCTGTTGTAGCATACAAGCTGAAAAATGTCAGATATTATCATCTTCTGGGAAAAAAATATGAGATTTACGGAGTTGGTGCTTCCCCTTTTTCCCGCCTTTTTTTTGTAAAAGGGGGTCAATAACTAAAAAAATATATAAAATTCCAACATATCGGTAAAAATTGTTTTAAGTTTCATTTTACCTCCGTCTTATATCATAGAAATAATATATAACAATACTTTTTGTATTTTCAAAAGTGTCTATTATGGTTCCAGATCGTTAATGTCGCTTTTCAAATTTCGCATCTTGGCTTTGGTGCTTTTGAGGGTTTGGATACCTTAATTCCTTATCCACTAATTTTTATCGACGAAGCATGAAGCATGAAGTTAAGTAGATCTAGGTTTAAGATTTAATCACATTAAGTACACTATAGTTATAATCCTCAAAAGTGAAGATTTAGCATATTTTCACACAACACTGTGTTAGAAGTATACACCTACTATGATATCGCTGCTTTTCTGCCAAAACCACGTATCTGCAGCTTAAAACAAGCTGCAGATACGAGGTTTGCGCAGAAAAACGACGATATGGTGACACATGGGAGGCTACAGATCAAATTGCATTTACTACTAGGATTGAAAATATCAAGGGAAAGGGAGAAAATGCTTATTACATCAAACAACATGTACCTTTTCTCGTTCGATGCTTTCGAAAGCCGTCCCTGCAACGGTCTTTAAAGCATGGGTTTGTTTTAGAAAAGGGGCTAAATCAATCATTCGCTCGTCCATTCATTTAAGGATTACAACCCATATATACCAAACACTTCGCGAATCTTCGGGTGTCATCGGTGACAACGGAAATTAACGAGAGATATCCTCGTCAATTTCCGGGCATCATCTGTGAGGTATACTCTCGTCAATTTCCATTTCTACAGATGACGCCCGAAGATGCACGAATTCGCTATCGTAATAACAGAGCTCGGTGGGTTCGTAGTAAAACGAAGTAAACTGCAGACTGACGTAGACAACGGATTGTGATTACCTTTTTTCGTCGTTCCAGCCAATCTAGCAACCAGTTCATGGTGTCCCGAAAATGCACCCATACTATAATGACTGTCGTAGACATGATTAATGACGTAATGTTATTTCATGTGATCGAAATTTGCATACACCACATCTGATTCAGTGACTCTTGATGCTTTCATTAACGGCTTCACACGTGTCACACAAACATACACATTCTTCGAAAGAGTATCGTCATTGAAATATACTCCACGATGCGGGGAGTAACTACATGTACATATGAAACTCGAAAAGTTAACAACAGTCTTAGTAATTCTTTGCTTCAAAAACTCCGCAACTGCAGCTTAAAACCAGCTGTAGTTACAAGGTGTTTGATGAAAAGCAGCGTGTATGTTGCAACGTTAAGTAAAAATTTAACGTCGCTATTCACCAAACCCAGCGCAACTACAGTTGTCGCCACATCGTATGGCACAATGTTTATGTTTTGTTCAAATGTAATTGAACGTTAAAGAAATCATAAACACGTGCCATGCGATGTGGCGACAACTGTACAGCTTGTTTAAAGTTGTAGTTACGAGGATAATAAGAGAAGATGCACGGCTTGTTGTTTACTTTCGATGCTTTTAAATAAAAACCGTGTAACTGCAGCTTCTGTCAAGCTGCAGTTACGAGGTTTCTGTTGAAAAGCAGTCACATCTTCATGTATATAGTCTATATGAACCCACATAATATATATTCAATCGAAAAATCCAGCTTACACAAGCATACAAACACAAATAAATTCATTCAAGCATTTTCACTTTTGTGGTTTTATCCCTTCACGCTTATGAATTTAAATATTTTCGACAAGGAAATACGCATGTTTCATACAGATAAGGCCTAAAATGTCGTCGACTTATGCATTTACACCTCCACGTTTTTTACAAAGCCTCTTTACAAATAAGGTATATTCATTTAACAAATCATATCACTCACTGCTTTGAAGAATTAATTAAATGCAAACGTATTTTAAAGATGCATGTATACATATATTTGATATATCTTTAAATTCAGAACGTGAAAGTGTAAAACCCAATCGTTTGTATAAATTTGCTACTATAGTAGATTAAACGCTTAACAAAATATTGAATCCCTTTATTGAATACATCAGATTTTTTCTCGGGTTCTTTTATCGCAAAACATGGCATATTATTCAGATTTTGCCTATATGAATCATGGGTAAGGAAAAAGAAATAAATGAATATGTCGGAGGAAAAAAAACGACGACACATATCTTTTAAAGTGAGTAATTTGATTTGCATTTTAAACTTAGCAAATATCGTCGGTTGCATCGTCGGTTGAAACGAAAATCACCGTAACTACAACTTAATCCAGCTGTAGATATGGTATTTTCGATCGTAACCATTGATATATTTTCTGCCACGTCAGTGATATTGATTAGAAAGCAAGCTTTGATAACATTTTATAAAATAACTTCTAAATAATAACCCTTTCTTCAGTTCATTTTTGTTCAAATTCCTCTCTTCAGAAACGCAACACTTTATGTCCACATTGGTTTGTTTCAAATCATTTTCTAGCACATGTAGATCTATGTCATTTTATACAATTCTGTAAAGTCAAAACGCATTCTTGTTGACTCATTAGTCTAAAGATACACGTTTCAGTGAACACAAAAGATAGTAAATAAAATATTAATCACGCCTTAATAACGTTACACTTGAACGATGACATTCTATATCTACGATGAGGAATCATGTGACATAACACTTTCAGAAAATCGTCCATGATTCTGTTTATATGTGGCCAATTTGAATTCGAATTTGGAGCAGAGAATGTGGGGAAAAACATAAGGGATTTGCTTAGTTCAAATTGTCAAATTCAAGGGCACATAACTCCCGCTTTCTGACCAGGATGAAAGTCAAACTTGTTTAGAATGTTACATACACAAAGTTAATAAAAGTTTCCCTCGCACATGGCAGTTTCGTCATATTCACTGGCGAATGACTCAGGATGCGAGATAGGAATAGGCTTAATTAAAGCTACTATTTCCCAGATTTGGACCCAAAAATTGTCAAATATAAACGAAATGTACACTTTTACAGGCGGCAATCACGTGACTTTGTTATGATATATTTTCCTCACTTATGTAAACAAAAACACTCGGTAAGAACACATTTTCTTAAATTTTAAATCAAATACTTAACTCTCAGAATTCAGATACGTACCATTCGATGCGTCGTAATCTCCGGATTATTTTGATACCAAGATCATCCTTTAAATCCATGTCAAAGCAGAGAACATTCGTGCAAAGTACAAACATTTCTTAGGAAAATATATCACGGCATTTAGAAATACTTTGCACGAATGTTCTCAGCTTTGACAGGGATTTGAGGGAAGATCTTGGTACTAAAATAGACCAGAGAATATGACGTATCGAATGGCACGTATCTCAATATTGAGTGTTAAGTATTTGATTCAAAATTTGAGAAAATGTGTTCTTACCGAGTGTTTTTGTTTACATAAGTGAGGAAAATATATCATAACAAAGTCACGTGATTGCCGCCCGTGACTTTTTAAGCTTTATATGACCTGATTAAATGATTACGAGAAACTATTGAAGCAACGACTCATTTTTTCGCAATTTGATACCAAATTCATGAAGCGATGTCGAAAGTAGGTCAAAACAGTAGGACATGCGACTTTCTTAAATGACGTCACAACATACATGATGACGTCATATTGAAATTTAAGTATGAATCTCGTTTGAATCACGGTCCGCGCTGTATGCGCATGCGCAACAATTTAAAAATAATTCTAACCCCATCAGTGATGGGGTTGAATTTAGGTTTGGATTCTCCCTAAATTCAGCTATCTGTCTTGTAATTTCGGCTCATTCTCTGTCTGAATCGCATATTATTAACCATCCCGAGGTGGTCAACACAAAAGTTTTGCATATTTTTTCAAAAAAAATCATTTTTTGCAATAAGACCATCTGTTATCGTCGCCCTTCAAAGCTGAAATTTAGGCATATTCAAGATCTTAAAATATATTCATCAACATACTAGTACATTCTGCACTGTCAAAATGTTTATTATTTTTTTATGTCGAATTTAAGGACAGATAACACTGGACTCTCTTGCCCGATCTTGCTAAAAATCAAACCCATTCGAGATCTTAGACGTAATTACCCGCATTGTGTCCAAGTTTTGTTTTGATTGGTCGATAATTGAGGATGCTGAAGCGTAAACGCAATGAAAAACGGCATTTTCGATAGTCAAGCACACATTACATACATGTACTCTGGACTTTCTGGTCCGATATGGGCCATAATGGACTGACAGGACTGGCTCATATTTGTGGACGCTAGAGCATAAACATCAAAATGTGAACAGAGAGACAGACAGACAAACGGATAACGGAATAAGGTTACCACAATAGCTCGCCTTGAACACATCGTGCTCAGTTGAGCTAATAAATCATTGCAGTGTAATCGTCGTAAGATGTCAACTTTTCAATTCTCCATTGTCAGTCATCCTGTCAAAGTGCAATTAGTTAGTGTTAAAAAGACACCTACATTATATGCAAATGAGAATGAGAAATACAATTGAGAGTGAAAAACGAACGTAAATAAATAAAACAAATCGCAGGATGCTGTAGACCTTTAAGGTATCAAACCCCTAAAAAGCACCAAAGAGCCAGAGGAGAAATTTGAAAAGTGCAAATAATTCCTAAACTGTGTTACATTTCCATTCCAAATACAAAAATAAGCATTTTGCACGGTTTAAATTTTTGAATTAATGCATACTAATGGAAATATTTGACAGAAATGTTCAAAATTACCTCCCTTGCATATGAATATAGAGTAAAATAATATTCGTAAATTATTTTCTTCTTGAAGCATAATCTTGAAATCTGACACGGTGTATTAACTTATGTGAAGTGCATTTATAAGTGTGTGTAATTTGATGCATTTCGTATGGCTAGAAAGTGGTGATTTTTTTCAGGGTCTGTAAACCTTAAATAACCAGCTAAAAAGTTATTGGAGACCAACACAAATTTTAACGGAGAGTTCCTAATTATGCAGCCTTTTGCATGAAGTCATGTTTTGATGATGTTTTGATGCGCTTTCATTTAACCCATTACCACACAGTGACTTTTTGACTCCCCACAGGAAAATGGCTTCGGAAAACAATGTGGAAAATAAAGAAATTGCTTGTGATAATTTTAGGTTGTCTGCAACATCTTTGATTTGGACCAGTCTAAAATTCTGTTGTTGGGTTAAACAAATTTTGTTGTTGGGTCTTGTTAAATCAACTCCACGTAGATTCATCCGATGAATTTGCATGAAGATTGTTCATTATGTTCCCAATTATGTAACCATGCAATATTGTCACAGTTGGATGATTTTATATTGTGTCAAATATGCCCTCCATCAGTACTTTCAGTACTTTGATTATATTACCATTAGATCGTGGTTATAAATTAAAGATGCTGAAGAACTTTCAGTTTTGCTTTCATTCCTTCTTGAAAAGGCATTCGCCAAGTCTTGTTTCAAAACACTTTTCTAGCACGCCTACATACGATTTATTTTGAGCTAGAAAAAATAGTAACTAAAGCTTGAATACGCTTTATTTAGGACGTTTTGGCGCACATTAGATATCATCTGCCAATGATTATGACAACGTTTATTCAAATTTATGCGTAATATCAAACGACTAAATAATTCAAGCTTTAGAAAGCGCACCGACGAGTCTTTTGACGAAAACAGCAGGGAGGCTGGACCGAAAAGATTCATAATCATCGTCGATTTTCATCAAAAACCTAGCAACTGCAGCTTGTTTAAAGCTGCATTTACGAGACTTTTGTAGTAGAGATTAATAATTTATGATACTTATTTTTTTCTTATTTATCACATCTAACCAAAAACCTAGATATACAAAATGCAACTTGTTTTTCCTATTTGAAAGTTTTATAAAATAATATCGCTAAGAGAAGTATTTGCAAATCCCCAGTTGTTAAGTTAGGACGATTGTTACCTGGTTATTCGTGTTTGTCTTTCGCATTGGTTCAAATCTCAGCCTTTAATACACCTTCTTTGGGGTTTCATAATTATCCATCTGGGTTATCTTTAAATTCATAGCACACAAAAATGTACGGCTCTTCTTACAGCTATTCATGTTTTGGGGTTAGTTGTATATGGGCCAATTTAAAACATCGGAAGTGTAAGTCATCATTATTCATAACGACCAAAATTTATGCAAATCTGTTCGACCAGTTCAAAAGGCCTTTCATGCTTGTATCTACATTGGAATTCACCATGACATATTTAGGGATGATTCTATTCAGCAAATCGCTGCTTTTCAACAAAAAACTCGTAACTGCAGCTATAAACAAGCTGCATTTACGAGGTTTTTGTTGAAAAGTGACGAAATTATAGTTAAATCCTCTCTTTTGGCACTCCTTTTTGGCTCTTATTCCTTTCTCTAAACTATCTGTGCTAAACTAAAATGATTTCAATGCCAAAAATATACCAAAGTGGCAAGAACAATGAAGGGAGATAATTTTAGAATTCTAGTACCGTTCAGTGAGCTTCGGTACAATCCAAAACTAGCTATAAGGTTATTTCATCTAAGACCCCCCCCCCCCCACCCCCGACATAACAGCCTCCGAAAGTCGTCCTTGGAGTCTTAAAACGCCACTTAAACGTTTAGTATTTGTTATTTTAGTAACATACTCTCAATACCAAAGCGTTTTGGTAACAATACTCTCGAACCCATTTAGCGTTTTAATGTTGAATGCACGTGCTCTTTAACGCTGTATATTGAATGCACGTGCGTCGTTATTGTTTTCTCCACATATTTAGGGAGCTTCGTTTTGATAATGTCAATTTGTGACTAGTTTTAGTAATAATTTTCATGTATAAATGTTGATTTCCCATAAACCCATCGTCTTTGCCTCCGGAAGTGTGTTCTTTGGGTACAGTCTAAAACATAAGTGAAAGGACTTTATTGAAACATTGTACCAGTATTTATTACCTTACCACGAAAAAATGGGCACATTTCTCGTTTTCTCCTTATATTTTCAGAAATTTCTCGAAAAGTATTTGTTCATGAAAGGGTTAAGAACAACTAGGCTGACCTGGATATATATGCAGATTACACTCGTTATGTCGAAATCGGATAAGTCGAATTTCTGATAAGTCGAAGTGAAAATCTGGTCCCGTCTTTATCAATCATCAAAGGACCGTATCAAACATTTTCGAAGTAAATACATGTATAGCCATTGAAATAAAGTAGAAAAGTAGATATTAAAATAACTCGTTCGTTTCGAGCAACTTATTTCCTTTTCCTAGTATATTTAATGTTTAAATGCACTTGATGGTCCAAAAAATGAAAAATTATCATTTTTTGTCGAAACTTAACAAAATCGGATATGTCGAACCCCGAATTTCTCGAGGTAAAATAACGTTTCATTCTTTTTTTTAATTCACACGATGTAGAAATTGTGCATTTATATACCTCACGATAAATGCAGAGCAGCCCATGCTAATCGAATGGAATGCTCTGCCAGGTCAATTCTCGTCCGCTATAACTTACCTCTCCTTATTTACCTTTTATAATTTTTCGCCACAAAACCACTCCTATTTAGTTTTAATCCAATCCTCCAAACAACTCCTTTCATATAAAAGTCAGGCTAGACTGTTGTGGGACATTAGCAATATGATGCTGACTTAACCCTTTCCCAAAACAAGATATGTTTGACATATCTGATAGAAAAATGTTTGGGAAAACATTGAGACAAGAGAAGAAACTGCTGATAACCAGCATTTTCTTCTTTTGTCTCAATATTTTCTGTGCAATATTTTACACGAATCTTATCTATATCAACACACAGTTTGTTGTTTGTAGCAGCTTTCAAGTTGGACTACCGTAGAATTTTGCAGTTTGGAGAAGGGTTAAAATAAATAATGGGCATAATCATGTTACACTTTACATTCTAGAGTCTACTAAATAATTTCAGAAATGGATACTGACAACAAATTGGAGCTTCAACATGATATAGAAACGGCAAACATGCGTCTGTTGAGATAGAAAACACATTGGTAAAAGAAGAAAATGCTGATAACCAGCATTTTCTTTTCTCTTTGCGTTTTCTAAAGATTTCACCATTTTATACGCCAAAACAAGTCATATTTTCTGGTATAGAGTAACACAAAATAACTAATAGCTATCATCTTACAGCTCCCATCAAATAAATGTTGGTCCATTATGAAACAACCCTTTCCCAAACAATACCTGTTTCTGGTGCCCTTTATACTGCTTTGGCAATCATTGAGACAAAGAAGAAAATTCTGATAATCAGCATTTTCTTATTTTGCCTCGGTATTTTCTACGCGATATACCGTTTTTGGGAAGCAAATTTTGCAAAATTTGCTTCTCTTTACAGCCGCCTTTCTCTGCACTTTACCATTCTCTGCATATCACACAACATCTTCCGGTCCTCCTCACTATAAATAGTTCTATCAAAAGCAAAGATTGATGAGGTAACAGTCATTCAAATATTCAATATGTAAGTCTGAAGTTATGTGTAGATATTGAATTGTGTGACTGAAAATGAAACACTCAATTAATCATGTTTCTAAGAGAAGAAAAGACCGGCGTAGTAATTTGCTTTATTATGGTTCAAAGATCAGTCCAATGGCCTTCCTTGTAAATAGGTCAGTCAAGTTTACTGAACTATGAAAATTCAAAGCTTTAAATAGATGCATGGAATCAAAGTATTCAAGGTCTTCAAATGGATAATCTAAGTACCTAATCAAAGTACTCTACGAATCAAAGTATTCAGGGTATTCAAATGGATAATCAAAGTACCTAATCAAAGCACTCTACTTCTGGACATGCCTACAATATTAACAAATTTGCTTCCCAACAGTACTTTCAGTACTTTGATTTCTATCTTTGATGACAGCTGATTTGTCGTCTGCAGTAGCTTTTAAATTAGATTACATTAAATGACTACCCTGGATTTGTGTTGTCTGGGACATGGCTTATAAAGTGATACTGGCTTTGATAATTTCCATGTCCTTTTTTCCAAATAATTTCCATTTACAATGATGCAGACGACAAAATTAATGTGTCTAAATTCCTGTAAAACGAAGCTTTTCAACAAAAAACACGTAAGTACAGCTTTAAAAAAGCTGTAGTTACGTGTTTTTTGTTGAAAAGCGACAGAAAGCTTAATTTGCACGTTTGCATTTAACAGTATACAAAACACCGAGAAAAAGAGAAAATGCAAGTTATCATCATTTTCTCCTTTTCTCTGTGTTTCTAAATTTTCGACGAAGTTACAAAAATCTGTGATATATTTCGTCAGTATTATTTAAAAACCTCGTAACAACAACTTAATTAAAGCTGAAGTTTACGAGGTTTTGCCATAACACCGACGATTTGTGATCTAAATGACATACCTTAATTTATTTATTTCTCTTTAATATTTTCCTCCACTCCTAAATAGCCCAAACCACACAAAGTCCCCTCATATAAACGTCAGTGTACGTTATGATATTGCATACTGAGATTCTGACATAAATAATGGGTCCTGTCGTTATTATATACTTTATCATTTCTCATATGAACGATTTTCTTAAGGTAGTCCACCCCTATTGAGATTCCCACGATGTCGGAATTACTATTATTCGGGTGACGTCGAAACATTCGGCGGTGGAACTTTCCACCGCCGAATGTTTACGACCGCGCCAGAATAGTTTCGGATACGTAACGAAACCGCTCGAAAAAAAATCCGATGTTTTATGAATCTCAAAATGGCCATATTGCGGGTAATCTACCTTAAAGCTGGAGGGTAACAGATGGTCTAATTGCAAAAAAATGTTTTTTTTTAAAAAAATATATGCAAAACTGTTGTGTTGGCCACCTCAGAATGGTTAATAATATGCGATTCAGACAGAGATTGAGCCGAAATTATAAGAGAGATAGCCGAATTCAGGGAGAATCCAAACCCAAATTCAATTCCGTTACAGATGCGGTTGAATTTATTTTTTAACTGTCACGCATGCGCATACAGCGTGGACCAAGATTCAAATGATATTCCATACTTGAATTTCAATTTGACGTCATCATGTATGTTGTGACGTCATTTAAGAAAGTCCTACTGTTTTTGACCTACTTTCGACATCGCTTTATGAATTTGGTATCAAATTGCGAAAAAATGAGTCGTTGCTTCAATAGTTTGTCGTAATCATTTAATCAGGTCATATAAAGCTTAAAAGGTGTACATTTCGTTTGTTTTTGACAAATTTTGGGTCCAAATCTGGGAAATAATAGCTTGAAGGTTGATGAAAAACCAAAGAAGACGCGAACAACAAATTTCGTAGCTACAGATTAAATCTAAAAACTTAAGTTATGGCGTTTTGGAACGTATCCGACGCAATGGTGCTTACCGCCCCCATCCCCATCCCCACCCCCACCCCACCCAATGATGAGTGCTGTTAAATATGTCGTCGCTTTTCAACGAAAACCTCGTAACTCAAACTGCAGTTACAAGGTTTTCGTTGAAAAGCAGCGATATGTGCCGAATACATGAATGGTTATGGAACTAATGTAGCCTACTTTAAGAGCTATTATGATATTTATCTACAGACACAAAACTGCCCATCTTGGGATACACCATACTGGCCATGTAGTTGATGGTTCACTCGAAATAGCAAATACATGTATAATTAATGTGGCTATAATGAAATGAAAAGATCACTTCTGGAATCAAGGAATTATATAAGATTCTGCTGTGGCTGAAATATGCCAATGTCGTGACTTGGAATCGCCGTTATTCAAAGTTAACATGATTATTTAGCATGTTTTAATTGTCTTTCGTTTACACAAACTCCATTTGTATTGGAAATGTTAATTTAGGCCTACCCTCTATCTTAGTTCGATCAGTAACCTTAATGGTAAGGGTACTAATTGATGTATTAATTTACATAATAAATCGAAAAAAGGTGTCGCTTGAATGCAAGCTAGATAATTTATGACTTGTATTTACTTTCTTTTCGTAATTTGAAATATGTGGCCGCTAGCCTATTCTCTCCCACAAGTAGCACGCCCACACGTCAGGGGTGCGCTCTTTAAATTTAGATTTCTTAAGATGTTTAAGATGAGCGTTTATGAGACCTAGATTGTGATCGAGGTGTTCCGAATATTCCATATTTCATACACATGACGTTATGATGACGTTATTTGTATAAATAATGGAGCATTCGGAACAACGCGGCTTATGAATAATGGAGCATTAGGAACAACTCGACCAATTCTCTCTTGTATTGTTTCTACAGAGTTGACAGAGGGTTCCGCAGGAAGTATAGGGTAATGGTGCCTCCCATTGAGCGTCTTAAAAATCGTGTTCTAAAGAACGCTTTATCCTAAATCACCTTAAGAAATCCCGATCTATCTTAAAGTCCACCAATGGCTACGCACATAAAATCATCTGGGGAACTTTTGGTAATTATAATGTTTGTATGGCGGCTACGCACATAAAATCATCTGGGGGAACTTTTGGTAATTATAATGTTTGTATGGCAGTTGTAAGTCTTGAGATAAATGCATGATGTAGTCCAAACACGAAACGCAAAACATCAAATACTGCTCCGCGAGATGATTTAAAAACGCAGAGTACATAACTTGGACTTTTTTGCGTTTTATCCCATTTCATCCCTTACACTTATCCCATTGAGGACTTTTATAGATATAGAAAGCAGGGTGTACAACTACTGTGGGAAACTTGTTTCGTCTACATTTTATGACTATAGGTAAACGTTTAATTTGATGTTTATGCGAAAATTACTAACCTATACCGTGTGATTTATGATTTCTAAATTGAATTACAATACATCAGTAAATCAACATTCTTTTTTCTCTATTAACCCTTTTAACATTCTTTTCGTGCCTTTTAAGGTAGTCCACACATAACGAGATTCAATCGACGTCGGGTTTATTCGGGCAGTAAACATGCACGACGTCGCCCTAATAGGTTCTGAAACGTAACGAATGTAAACGACGTCGCGCGAAAAAAATCCGATGTCGCGTGAATCGCATTATTTAAAAGAACAGCAACAAACCATTCCGCTCGAATTTGTTCTTGTTGCTATTCGTTTTTTGTTTATGTTTTCGATGACACTGAAATCACTGAAATTTTACCCTGCGAGAGAAAGCAAGTTTAAACTTGGGGATTGCTTTTCTTGTCAATTAGTACAGGGATAAAGATGTTTGAAAATTGTTGCACTTGCTCCAGGCGTGATATGGACGCGGAATGGTGTGTGTGGCCTCGCCTTTAGGGATCTGGGGTTTACTAGCGATCCCGCATTTAAAAGCTGAAAAATATTCACGCTATAACTTTGCTATTTACGAGTCCTTTCTTTGACAAATTAACCACCCATTTAATGCAATGAATATCGATACATGTGCACGATGATCAGAGTCGATTTCAGATCGTTGTCGTTTCGCCAGATACTGTCAACTAAAGGTCAATCTGTATCACGGTTGACTGCGTTATAAACAATCGGCACATGGCGACTTTATCTATCGTATCGGCGTTTTATTACGACGATTTACGAAGTCGCCCGAAGGCATAATTTAATATTCAAATTAGATAAATGAGCCGAGAAGTGAATCAACAAAAATTGACGACATTTGACTGGTTTTAAACTGTCCCCAAACGGCGTGTTTTTTTACTGTCCCAATTTGAAAGACGGGACAAAATTTAAAGAAGTTGCAGACGAAAATTTTAAGTGGATAAATATTGCGGGAAATAAAGAAATTCCTTGACAAGCATTTTTTCCACGATGTTTTCCAAAGCTCTCTGCTGATCTCAAATGCCATATTGTGTCTTGACATCACATATCGTCGCTTTTTTACGAAAACCTCGTATCTGCAGCTTAAAACAAGCTGCAGATACTAGGTTTTCGTTGAAAAGCATCGACATTCTAGCCCATCATAAATTATGTAACTATATTTTAACCCCCCCCCCCCCCCCCAAACAAAAAAAAAAAAATAAAATAATTATCAAGGTGGTCCAATTTGAAAGCTGGTGCAGACGACAAAATATATGTTACTACAAGTAAAAATTGTTTATTTTAGCACAGGAAATATTGAGACAAAATCGCAACATTTCCTTCTTTTGTATCTACGTTATGCCAAACGTATTCCATAATGAACGTCAAAAATAGGTATTGTTCGGGAAATCTTTAAATAACTTTGAACGACGTGAAAGACAATGAAAATCCAAATCAATTTCAAATAAAGATTACCTTATAATCATTTGACATCAATATATCCATTTCGACTTTAAAAATACCCATCTTTGTGCATTAGTTTCAAATGCTGGTCTTTCTTTGTACAACCAAACCGCAAAACGTATTTTCCGTTTCTTACAAAGTTTTCTTTGTATCACATTAAGAAGGAAATAGCAACATGTACATTGAAAATGGAACCACGTTTTAAAAATAATTCTCACATGAAAGGTCAAATTTGCATATAATAGTTTCGCTTCATTGACCATAATTGCAACACTTGACAAGTATATTGCAGCCAACAGTGCTGAACATTTGAAAATAATGGTTATCCTTATTAAACGTTTTTGTACATTAATTATACTTCAAGAAATTACGTGCATAATCAAACCCCACAAAATACAATATATGAGTTGTATGCTACCATAAAGAGAAAAAAAAATGTAGGATTTCATGATAGCAGCTATTCTTTCCTTTTCTATGATATTTCCAACCTATGTTTCATTTCGCTTATGTCGTATCAGGTGATTTGAGTACGGTGCTCAGATTTGAGTCTGAGAACGTACTTAAGTATTAACGAGAAACCAGGGCGTGGTCTTGGTTTAACCAGTTCCCACATAATGGGGTTTTTAGGCGCTCCACAAGATAACAATGAAGTATATTTTGGGAAAGTATGTTATTGCTTTCGACAAACAATTCATTCATTTCTCACGTTTTCTACCTAGAATAACCCAAAAAATTGATATTCATTTCACTTTAAATTGTTGTCTGCAACATCTTTCAATTTTGCCAATTCTAAAATGTTGCCGTCAGGTAACATGTATGCATCCATTACATTTAATGTGTTTTCTTTCTTTGTTTTTTCGAATGTTAATTACATCTAAATTAATAAACTAACTAATAAACGACATTCTTTTCATTCTTGTTCACATAATAATGCACATAGCAATAAATTGTTAGATATGAGCTGATTCGATGCATAGGGGACAATTTTATCCAGTTAACCGTGGCGTAATTTCAGACAAACAATAGCATTCCGTATGTGTTGTTATAAAATCTCGTAACCACGGCTTGTTTCAAACAAAACTAAGGATAAAGCATTTCTTTTTTGAAACCAACTGTTGATTATTTCGACATGTCCATCACTGTAACCGCCTTAATTTGTAAGAAAGACCACCAATGTTTTTAAGTAGACCTTTGGCGTGGGGTCCTTTTATTAAGGGACAAAGGTCAAATAAAATTACGCCATAAATCCCCAGTTTATCGACATTTTGGCGATTTTCACCCGATTTTGAAAATTTACCCCATAATCCAAGTTTGAAAAGACTTTCAAGACCGAAAAGCTTTCGGGCTTTCAAGATCGCGATCATCTGATCGGTAACAGGAACATAGCATAAATAACTGCTGGAACTTTCGCAGAGCCCTTTGACTTAGGTACGTCAAAAGTGGGTCTTGTTTATAAAAGGGTTACACGCAATTCTGTTCAGCATTGTAAGTCTATGCGAAGTCGGAAATCTTTTATTAGGAAAGGCTACATGTAGCACTAAAGTAATCCGCTTTGACATTGTGATCACAATCTTAAATCTGTATCAAATTTTACCCTTTTAATTAAGGTAGACCACCCCAAATCAGATTAACGCCACGTCGGAATTATTCGGGGGCATCGTTAACATTCGGTGGTATTTTTAAAACGTTCCATCGCCGAATGTAAACGACGTCGATCGAATAGGTTCAGACGTCGCGTGAATTTCATTTGGGGTGGACTACCGTAATGTATACGTTATCGGGATTTCGTATGGTTTGGTTTAGGAAAATGGGTCGTTGTGGTTGCATTACTCTTAATCTGATTACATCGTGTGTTTTTATTTATTTTTCAGATCTGATTTCTGTAAAAAAAAAAAAAATGCACACCATTCATACCGTCATCATCTTTATGCTTAAAAAAGTTAGAAACGTTATATCTAGGACGCCAGAAACAGGTCTTGTTTTGGAAATGGTAAATTGCCATTTGTTAAAGCAACTAGGATTACAAGTTGGCCCAACATTGCGTGTTTGACGAGTTACTGTACAACAAGGGGGATAACAAATGTTCCAACTTTTTATATGTATCTCGAGTAATCTACCGTAAAATGCAATCCTTTCGTTTGTATTCTTCAGGCTGGGAATAGCTTTAAATTCTCAGCTTAAAATGAACTGATGCTACCTATAACAAGAGGCCCAGGAGGGCCTGAATCGCTCCACTGGCTAAAGTGGAAGCATTATCCCATGATTTCTTGTAAGCCTTACACAGCCAAATCTTGAAATTTGTGAATAAATTTTCAAGAGTGACTCAAAGAACATTCTTGCAAAGTCTGATTCAAATTGGCCGAATGGTTGATTTTTAAAGAATTTTCTTATGATTTTCTAAGTCTGAAAAGCCCCTTTCTCCCTGCCACGGCCACATTTTTTGACAAATATAAAAATTTGTGAACAAATTTTAAAACGAATGACTAAAGGCACATTCCTGCAAAGTTTGGTTCAATTGGGCACACTGGTTGATTTTTAAAGAATTTTCTTATTGTTTCTTTAAGTCCGATAAGCCTCTTCCTCCCTGCCACGCCCACTTTTTTTTGACAAATGTAAAAATTTGTGAGTAAGTTTTGAAAAGAGAGACTCAAAGAACATTCCTGCAAAGTCTGGTTCAAATTGGCCCTATGGTTGATTTTTAAAGAATTTTCTTATGATTTCTTTAAGTCTGATAAGCCCCTTTCTCCCTGCCACGGCCACATTTTTTGACAAATGTAAAAATTTGTGAACAAATTTTGAAAAGAATGACTCAAGGTACCTTCCTGCCAGGTTTGGTTCAAATTGGCCCAATGGTTGATTTTTAAAGAATTTTCTTATGATTTCTCTAAGTCTGATAAGCCCCGCCCTGCCACGCCCACATTTTTTTACGAATCAAAAATTCGCGAACAAGTTTTGAAAAGGGTCACTCAAGGAACAGTCCTGCCAAGTTTGGTCAAAATTGGCCCACTGGTATAAGAGGAGAAGATGTTTAAAGAAAAAGTAATCGGACGGTCGCACGCACGCACGCACGCACGACGGACACAACGCCATGACAATAGCTAAAAATTGGTGAAAGAGGGGGGGCTATGAGGACTGGGGGGGGGGGGGGTTAAGCCCAGAGTTGGCCAATATTCATACACTGGCCCGGATAGGATACCCCCCCCCCTTTCCAATATAAAATTGCTTAGCTTCTGCAGACGACTTAATGGTGTTGATAGACACAATGACTCCTGATCTATGTTCAACATTGCTCAGAAAATGTTGAGGTAAAAGGAGAAAATGCTAATTTGTTTGGAAAGGATTGGAGGCGTCGTTTAGGTGCTGCAAAATTAGCATTCCAATCGACAAAGAGACGGATCAAGCAGGTAATAGGCCTGCAAGCTCTTGTAAATATATTTATTTCAATTAACACTATCGTAGAATACAATGCATTGCGAAAGATAAGATTTTCTTGATGCAGACGACACAATTTTGTTGTTCGGGTAAGCGTTATCCAATCAATTAGTGATGCACAGGCCCGTAGGAAAAGATGGCTAAGGGGGCTTAGCCCCCCCTCCCCAATATTGGCCAAAAATGCCAAGTTTTCCTTATTTTACACTGAAAATTTAGGGAAAATCCAATTTAGCCCCCACCCCCAATGTTCAGACACGTACAGGGGCTTGAGCCCACCTAATATGAAATTGCTTCCTACGGGCCTGATACGTGATCTAAAATGCACCTTTTGCATTTGGGCGTCTATAAGTTTGTGAGCCACGCATTACTATATTTGGGAGTCAATGGGTTTAACCACACGCATTTTTACGTCGTTACTAAATTAGTAAGAGCTCAACAATGCAAAGAAACACGTGTCGTCGATTGGGGATCAAAACCTCGTAACCGCAGCTTGATGAAGCTGGACTAACGGGGTTTTGGTGTCTAACCAACGATGTCTTGTGTTATGGTTAGCCCATTACTGCAAGATGACACCTTTTGATTCCCTCACAAGAAAATGCTTAGAAATACACTGTGGAAATAAAGAAATTGCTTGTTATAAGTAATTTATTCATTTTTGACAATGTTTTCTAACCCAAAATGAAAATACCTTTAAAATTTCATCTGTCGGCTGCGACACCTTTCAAATAGGGAACGATGTTATCCAGCTTACCGTTACGTAATTTCGGACAACCAATGGTATATCGCCGGGTTTGTTATAAAATCTCGTAACTACGACTTGAATCAAGCCGTAGTTACGAGATTTTATTACAACACCGACGGTTCATCAAAACATAACGGCAAACCCAGTCTATTTTTAGCACAAAAGTAATTGCCATTGAAATGGACCAGTCCAATATTCTGTCGTCTGGTAATAGGTTAATCATGAAGGTTAAAGGTGGACAGTAGCCAACACTTTATAAATGATCTAACATGTCAAATAGAATAGGTAATTTGTTAAATGTCATCCTCTGTGTTAAAGGGGCCCATGTTAGATATTTCAGGGATCAGAACGTTGTGACAGACAACGTTGTGTGGTGCATTGCAGGCCCGTAGGAACAGGGGGGCTAGGGGGCTAAGCCCCCCCCATTGGCAAAAAATGCAGATTTTTTAGGGAAAATCCAAATTAGCCCCCCCCCCCCCCATATTCAGACACAGAGGCTTCGGCCCCCCCACCATTTGAAATTGCTTCCTACGGGCCTGCATTGCCCTATGTGTAGACTGATGTCAGTCTGTTAAGAATAACATCATTAATTTTGTATTAAGGTATATGACCCATCATTAAAAACACCACTTTCTAGCTATACGAAATGCATCAAATTACACACACTTGTAAATTCACTTCACAAATGTTGATTCGCCGTGCCGGAGTTTAAGATTATGCTTCAAAAAGAAAAGTGATTTAATGAAATATAAAAATGAGGTATAGACCAGTTTCATAATATCAGGTCACTAATGAATTATTCATGAGGAGGCAAAAGGAGACCTACTGATATGCCTCCAATAGTAAAAACCAATAAATTAACGCGCTGTTATCTCAAGACCCGGTGATGTGACAAAGCCAATTACCGTTTATAATTTTGGCAGCCTATATTGTTAGTACTTGGGAGGACTTTGAGTACCTACAACATACATTTCCATGGAATATCCATTGTTAAAGTTAAGCTGGTACATGTATATTCATATTTCCTTTATGTTAAGCTAAAAAAATAACAACAAAGGCTTAGATCCTGATCCAAACAAGACCTGGCTTTGATGTCTCTGGCAGAAATAGGATTGAGAAAATATTGAGGTAAAAGAAGAAAATACAGATAACCAGTATTTTCTTCTTTTGTCTCAATATTTCCTGTGTTTATATTGTACATGAATCCGGTCTACATTCAAACTTGTTGTGTGCAACAGCTTTCATTCTGAGTAGCCTAAATTATTTTCATTTTGAGAAAGGATTAAGATTAGACATAAGGACTATAAATGTTTAAATATGTGGATACTTGAATTAATATTCGGTAAAATTATACCAAACATGTTGTCATTTTACAAAGAATCAGTTCGTGAAAATGAATTTAATTTTTGTATCAATGATTATGAAAAAACTTTTGGAGTAAATCAACAAAGCATTCTTGAACTGAATTTATTTGTTAAATGATTGTACTTTTAATTTGAGAAAAGGGTAAAAAAATATAAACCTTTTTAAATTTTGTTTCTCTGATACACAAGTTGACCTCTTCACACATTAATTATTGCACTATCAAGAAGTAGTGATATACATTGTATAAGCAGATAGCCTATGTCAGGCCACTCTGTATGGATCAGATGTTTTATGAGAAGAAATGGTTAAATTATCCAAGTAAACTACAAGATCGGGTGCTGTTAAATTAGCAGCATAATCTGACATTTGTAACTGGGAAAGGTTAAAACCAGTTGCAATGTTTACATTGCAATAGAGTGGTTAAAACTAATTGATGGCTAATCAGTGGAATTTTTTGCCTCCCGTGTGGTAGCAATTATGCAAATTAGGTAAACTGTTCTATAGATAGAAATTCTGAAACTGTTCTATACAGAAAATTGTTGCTCTGTGTTAAACCCTGTATGGTTTAGACCAAGGGAAGTTATTATGTGTATTTTATTTCTGACTGGTAATCTTCTTGAATTTTCATGAGATATAAACACATTATACGGGGCCTGGCACAATGCTACCCTATGTGGGGCTGAATAGTAAGAAACTTAAGCGCTGGTTCCAAGTTCTATCTATCAAGGTGTAAAATCCCTGCATTGGTGGCTTCCAGTAAGTCAGTCAAATCGTGATGACTGGAGCACCTTGCTATATGGATTACTGTTTATTCTTATGACCAACAAGTGTTAAATATACAAGAACATACTTTACAAGCATTCAGGCGTCCATCCAACATATCGATGGTTTTCAACGAAAACCTCGTAACTGCAGCTTAAAACTGTTCTAAAACAGTTCAAGAAGTACCATCTAACGTTCTAGAACATTTCTCAAACTTAAATAAATTTTAGCAGGGGTAAAATATCTACTCAAAGCATCGTAACTGCAGCTTAAAACTGTTCTAGAACAGTTCTAGAAGTGCCATCTAACGTTCTAGAACAGTTCTTGAACTTAAATGAAATTTCGCAGGGGTTAAAGATCTACTCACCTTGAAGTTCTGTTTAAATACCGCCCCAGTTCCTGTAAACAGAGACCAGTAGGAGCAAACTAAATGTGCTTCTTTTGTCGATCGATGATGGTCGCCATTGTTTTCCATCAGATGTCGCTATTACTTCCGGTCACGTGGTAAATGTTCCTTCTGAATGAACCGCCAAAACACAGAATCGCGTGACTTCCAAAGATTCAAGTAAATTACGTCCTTCACACACGTACACTAAAATTTATTATGGTACCTCAAGTGCCAAGCAATTTCTTCCTTTACCACAATGTTATTTTTAACACAGAAATGCCTAAAAACGTAAGAAATTGTACGTTGAAATTATCATCTGCAACACGTTTGAATTTAGATTAGTCTAAAATTTTGACTTCTGGTAATGGTTTAAAATTAATATATCGAGGGTCACTTGAAATTGTTATGAAATGATAAAGAATTCATTAAATATTTGCCTGTTATATATTGAAATATACTGCTCGCTGTGTTCTTTCGGACAATAATCTTATGAAAAGTGTTCGAAGAAATAATTTATCATTATTGCAAATTTCGGAATGAACAATAGAAAATCAACACATTTTGTACGTTTATTATTATCTGTCGTTTTTTAAAGTAACACACATACACTACATACTACTAAAGACTAAAAGCTGAGTTACACTGTAGCTTGAAAAATAATTAAGACAATGGTCTAGATACATAGTAGTGGTCCAGAAAATACATTGGTTTAAGCAATGACGAATATAATTTGCCCTTATTAATGGGTATCCTTTCAAGTTTATAAATGCAAGTGACCCTCAGAAAAGATTTTAAACATCCTTTGTCAACGTTTCGAATTTCCTTTTTTGCGTATTTCAAAAAGAAATATTGATTTCGTATTTATTGGGTTTAAATATCTTATCTGTTATATGTAATCGTCTTCACGCGACTTTTTCATTTCATTCACTGGATTTTATATGGGTTCGAATTGACCTGCCAAAGTAAACCAACGTGGCAGAGAAAAGAAGCGCCACGTGCTTTAAATTAATCCTGGCCATGCTGATACCGGAATATTCCGGTCGCTTTGGCAGGCAGAAAAGAACAAGACCGGCCTGCACATAAGTGCAGTCTGGTCTTATTCTATACTGCCTGCTTCTTTAAATCTAGCAAGACAAGGGTTAAAACTAAATATATAGTCCTTTCACGATATTAAGGCACATGTTTACAAAGTATACATACGCAAACAACACAATATCATTTATTTATCATTTACGATTATTATTGAAATATAGTAGGAAAAGGAAAGAAATTGCTCGTTTCGAGCAATTTCTACCCTTTTCCTACTATTTTTCAATGGCTATATTCAGTTCGAAATTATTTTGTTTGAAAAAAAGTTATGGCCATTGATGAGGACGGGACCAGATTTGAACTTCGACTGAAGCGAAAATTCGACTTATCCTATGTCAACATAACGAGTGTCGACTGCATATATTTTGTAAACATGTTGCATAATGTCGTGACAGGACTGCATTTATTTCCCGCGCCATTGATTCTTAAACAAAATTAAGGTTTACGAACTGAGAATGAAATGCAGAGCCAGAGGCGAAATTTGAAAAGTGCCAGTAAGTCCTAAACTGTGTTACATTTCCATTCCAAATACAAACATAAGCATTTTCTATGGTTTAGAATTTTGAATTAATGCATACTTCTGGAAATATTCAACAAAAATGTTCAAAATTACCTCCCTTGCATATGAATATAGAGTAAAATAATATTTGTAAATTATTTCCTTCTTAGTTTAAACATATTTTATTCAAAATATTATACATAAGTATACATTTACAATAACACAAATGAAAAGGATTGGAACGAAAGCTAGAAGCTTATAAAGTTCCTCTCCCGAATAGGGATTCCGTAATCAATTGTATACTGTTTAAAATAACATATTCAAATTTAATTTGTGGATACATTATTCAAACTGAAGAATAAATGAAAGATGGTGTAAAATGTTGTTATCATCATTAGTAAGCAAAGGCTTGGAATGCAGAGAGCAGAGCAAAGACTGATAGGGTCATCCTGTCATAAGTAAATATTGTACTATTTTTGTTGCAGACAATATTAGAATATATATTAAAAAGGAACCTACGTAAATCTGCCACTATCACGAATATATTCATGCACAGCATCGAAGAGACGTTCATTTTCATTCTGAGGTATATTTTGGTCTCCGTATAAAATTATGTTGATGTTAACCACAGTCAACTCAGTAAGTACCCTGACCAAGTTACGCCTTATCTCATCATAACGCGTACATTCAAGAAAAAAATGGTAATTTGATTCCACTTGTCCACAATCACACAAGGGAGAGTCGACAACATTTTTCAGAAAAAGATGTTGGCACAATGAGCTACAGTTATTCCTCAGACGTGTATGTATAATTTGAAGTTTTCGTTGTCCATGGAAGAAGAGTTTGTTAGGTGTTGGTTTATTTTGGTTAAGAAGATATTTAAACGAAGAAACAGATACCGCATCTTTAATATTTTGGGGTAACGAATTCCAAGAATTTATGACTGACGGTAAAAAAGAATTCTGATAATGAGTGGTTCTGCAAACAATGCCGGTCAGATTTCCAGAGTTCCTAAAATTATACCTAGTGCGACTTTCGACTGCAAGAGGGACGAGGGAGCATAGATAATTCGGTGCTAGGCCTTTAACCATTTTAAAAAATAATATGAGTTTATGTTTTCTCCTTCGATCCCTTAAAGATTCCCACCCGGTTTCTTTGTTAAGGTTTTCAATAGAAACCAGTTTTGTGCATCCAGTAACAATTCTAGCTGCTTCATTTTGCAACTTATCCAATTGAATTTGTTGTTGCTCATTTATGTTATCCCAGATAACATCGCCATACTCAATGATAGGCCTAATAAAGGAAAAATAAATAGTCTGCAGCGATAAACGATCCAGTTTGAATTTCAGACCCCGCATAACGTTTATTCTGTTCCAGGATTTTTTAATGAGGGTTTGAAAATGACATTCCCATGTACCATCAGAAGAAAAAGTAATGCCTAGGTGTTTATGCTGTTCAACTGATGGAATTGGGACATTTTCCATCCGTAGAATAGGATGATCAGGCTTATTACGCTTTCGGGAAATGACTAAAGATTCGGATTTTGAAGGATTAAATTTTACTAGCCATTTCTTTGCCCAGTCATTTGCTTTGTTGATATCGGACTGTAGAGACTCGCTCGCTTCGTTGGGGTTTTGCACTATAATTGAGAGACTTGTGTCATCTGCAAAAAGGTTAATATTAGTTCCTATGTCGTTTACAATATCATTAATATAAACTAAAAATAAAAGAGGTCCCAGAATAGAGCCCTGGGGGACTCCAGCCTTGATTTCACACAAATGAGATGTTCCTCCAGGTAATACTACTCTTTGGAATCTATCATTTAAATAGTTTTGTAAAAGAGATAACAAGTTTCCTTGAATTCCAGCTGACTCAAGTTTAAAAATAAGACCTTTGTGCCACACCTTGTCAAAAGCTTTACTAATATCGAAGAAGACAGTGCGAATCTCAAGTCCATCATCAAGAGCTTTGCAAATATTATTATACAGATAAGTTAACTGATTTACCGTTGAATCACCTGGTATAAACCCAGATTGCACTGGAGTTAAAAAGTTAGTATGGTGCAAATAATTATAAAGGTGTTTATACACTAATTTCTCAAATACCTTTTCGAGAGAATTTAAGAGGGAGACCGGTCTGTAATTAGACGGAATTGAATTGTCGCCACTTTTGAATATTGGACAAACATTAGACATTTTCCATGATGAGGGAAATACACATTTCTTGAGACAAAGGTTGAATAGATAAGAAAGAGGTGTTGCTATTTGGTTAGCTGTTTCACGAAGAACCCTATTATTAATTCCATCTGGTCCACATGCTTTACCTATCTTAAGGGTATTTAAAATATCTAAGACTTCATTTCGAGTTACCTCGATAGAATTTAAAGAGTCTCCAGTAAATTTAGGATAATCATCCGGCAAAACATGAGCAGAATCATCAATAAACGATTGTTCGGCAAAGAAAGTATTTAAAACATCGGCCTTTTCGTCATCCTCAATGACAGTTATTCCTGTAACGGGGTCAAAAATTGGGGGAATGGATGTATTTGAAGGGGTTGACATAAATCCTTTTAATATTTTCCACCAGTCTCTTGAACTAAAATTACCTGATCTAAGTTTAGATGCTAGGCGGTCAATAAATTCTTGTTTTGCAGCTTTGATCAGAGATATGACTTCGTTCCTTAACCTTTTAAATTTTACCCAGTGAAGCAAATTATTAGATTTTTTAGCTTTTCGATACGCCCTCTTTCTTTGTCGAATTTTATTCTTTATCAAGCTTGTAATCCAGGGTGAATCATTTGGATTTATAATAACTGTTTCATTCGGTAAATATAGATCTGAGTTTTTGATTAGTTGATCTGAAATATTACGTGTGCATATATCAGGATTTTCATCATATACATTATTCCAATCAACTTCCATGAGACTTCTTTTGAAATTATCATAGTCACCACTGTCATAGTTCCAAATTTTTCGTCTAATAGATTTATATTTTGGTTTGATAAAGTTGAAAACTCCGAAAATAGGACAATGGTAACGAACATTAGCATTGAGACAAGGTTCCCCTACCCCCGAAGTTAAAATTGAGTTAGTATTTTTTACGAAAAGGAGGTCAATGGTGGTGGATGAATTTTCAGTAAAATGAGTAGGTTCGTCAATACATTGTTTTAGACCAAACTGATTACAGATCCAATCAATCTTCCTGCGACTTGGACGACTTAATGTATCGAAGTTAAAATCACCCATGATAACGACGTCATCTAATTGTAAATCCAAAGCGAGGCCGATAGAATCTTCGATTAGAGAATAATAAAATGCATCAGCATTTGGTGGTCTGTAAAACACACCGTACAAAATACTTTTACCATTAGGTAAATTAACTTGTAACCAGATACATTCTAGGCCAGCAAGTTCCAAATCATGCCTGCGCTTATAGTTAAGGCAATTTTTAACATACACAATGACCCCTCCGTAGCGATTATTTGACCGATCCTTTCGCTCCGGCGTATGAAAGCTAGGAAAGAGTAAATCTTCAGGAAGATTGTTTTGGTTCAGCCAAGTTTCAGAAAAAGATAATATATCGAATATCTACTTTGTCATTGCACGCAAGACTTTGAACGTTATAATGGATAATTGATAAGTGATTTGGTAAATTTAGAAAACTATATAAATCGTTCGTGGAAGCGGATGACTGTGAACGAGGACCTGGATTCGGATGGATATCGCCGGATAGCATTAATTTGAGTACAATTAAAAAAAGTGTAGCAAAATTTCCAAAGACAACATAAAATACAAAAACTATGCTAAAGCGTATGTTTCGAATGTGCGATTCGCTTATAACTGCAGACTTCCTCAGGTGTGGATAAAAACGTGGTGGTTTATTGAACTTGAGATTCCAGTAAATAGAGAAAGCATTTAGTAATAATGCATTTGCTGCAACAAAAAATAAAAGGCACAGAGTAAGCCTGGGTGGGAACGCGGGACTTCCTTCTTGAAGCACAATCTTAAAATCCGACTTGGTGAATCAACTTGTGTGAAGTGCATTTACAAGTATGTGTAATTTGATGCATTTCATATGGCTAGAAAGTGGTGTTTTCATTCTCAGTTCGTAAACCTTAAGCTAATGAACAAAAATCTGGAACAAACAAAATATGCACGAGTATGTGTAGGCTAATTTGGGGGTGGGGGAGGGGGGATTTACGAATAAGGTTTATCTACTCCACTAATAGAAACAATCACTTCCTGCAGTTTCACCCCCCAACTTCGCCATTCTTTCGTGTCATGGAAATTGACGAGGGTATCTATATAACATCGTCAATCTCCATTGCCACGGATTATGCCTAGGTTGCACGAAGAGTTTCGTTTCTTATGATGAGTGGGATACCCAACTGTTTTATGGTCATCTTTAAAAACATAATTAACGTACATCTCCATAGGCCGCGACTCAAAATAAATTTGATAATAAGCTTATTCAGCATGATCGAAAATTAGAAATTCTGATCACACGGTGACAAAAATAATTGTAAAGATTGGACCCTATTTCACTGGTTAAAATCATTCAACTCTTTTGAAGGCCTCGATTTGATGTTCCCTGATAAAAATGCTTTGGAAAACCATTGAGTCAAAATAGGAAATGCTGATAAACAACATTATTTTTTCTCTTTTGCTATTTTCTGTGATATATTGTTTGCTAATTTATCCTTTTTAACATCAATTTTGTCGTCTGTAGCTCCCTTGAATTTGGACCCGACTCTATGTTCGACGTTTTGGAAGGGTTAAAGATCGTTACGCCTAATTTGTTTTAATTTTGTAAATGATATTGAATCGAAAGTGATCAAGAACAAGAGAACCATGATGGTCCTATATCGCTCACCTAAACCAAAATGATATGAGCCACAGTTTTGTTCAATTCAATTACTATTTATGATTTTCAATACTGAAAACGAACTTATGGTCAATAACGTTGTGAAAATCGAACTCATCCATCATCTTATGGTGCGCAACATTGTGTCCAAGTTTTGTCTTGATTAATTACTAATTGTGGATTCTAGAGTTTAAACAAGGTCGAAAGAAGCCGAAAGTGGCAATTTTGTCAAATTCAAGGGCACGTAACTCTCGTCTTTCTTGTCAGATCAGACTGAAATTCGACGTCATCTGAGATCTTATGGTCTCCAACATTGTGTCCAAGTTTTGTCTTGATTGATTGATAACTGTATATCCTAGAGCGTAAACAAGGTCAAAAACAGCCGAAAATGGCAATTTTGTCAAATTCAAGGGCCCGTAACTCTCAACTTTCTAATCAGATCAGACAGAAAATTGAACTCATCCAAGATCGTATGGTCCCGTACATTGTGTCCGAGTTTTGTCTTAATTTATTAATAATTGTAGATTCTACAGTTTAAACAAGGTTGAAAACAGCCGAAAATGGCAATTTTGTTGAATTCAAGGGCACATAACTCTTGTCATTCTGGTCAGATCAGATTGAAAATCGAACTCATGTGAGACCTTATGATCTCCAACATTATGTGCAAGTTTTGTTTTGATTTATCAATAATTGTAGATTCTAGAGTGTAAACAAGATCGAAAACAGCCGAAAATGGCAATTTTGTCAAATACAAGGGCCAATAACTCTCGATTCTCTGATCAGATCAGACTGAAAATTTAACTCATCCAAGATCTTATGGTCCTTAACATTGTGTCCAAGTTTTGTCTTAATTGATTACTAATTGTAGATTCTAAAGAGTAAACAAGGTGAAAAACAGCTGGAAATGGCAATTTTGTTGAATTCAAGGGCACATAACTCTTGTCTTTCTAGTCATATCAGATTGAAAATTGTACTCATCTGAGACCTTATGGTCTCTAACATTATGTCCAAGTTTTGTCTTGATTGATCAATATTTGTAGATGCTAGAGTGTAAAAAAAGTTAAAAACAGCATTTTTTTGACATTCAAGGGCAGATAACTCAGCACTTTCTGGTCCGATCAGGCCCATAATCGAACTTGTCAGAGAACTTATGATCCTACTTGTTTTGGCCAAGTTTGATCAAGATTGCCAAATTTTTGTGGATGCCAGAGTTTAAACATCCCAATTGTTGACTGACAGACAGACAGACAGACGGACGGACGGACAGACGGACGACGGACAAAAAGCGACCACAATAGCTCACATTGAGCACTTCGTGCTCAGGTGAGCTAAAATATCTGATGAAAAACACCTCACCGAAAACAAAACTATTGTGACAGACTAGCACAAGCCTTTGACTTTTGTTGTTGTTGTTGTTTTTTTAAGCGGTTCACCTTGCTTGACACTATAATAAAGAGTATGAAATCTGGAAATTTCCATAGACCTGTCCATTTTAAGTGTTCTTATACAGTTTTTTTTTTTTTTTTTTTTTTTTTTTTTTTTTTTTTTTTTGGGGGGGGGGGGGGGGGGAGTCGCACGTTTCTTATTGGCTTTTATTCTATTTTAAAACAAAATTGGTGTATTGTGCGTTTTCAAGCTCCTAATTTATAGATCATTGATAGGTCTCGACCCAAATCATGAGGTCGTAATCAAATTCAATTGTCAATCTAGCGTGAATACATATGGGATGGCATTCAAATAATTTTACAACCCTTTCAATTATTATATTGAATCTTTCGGTCCTTTACATTCCGTGTACACCTCACGATAAATGACATGGCAGAGCAGCCCATGCTAATCGAATGGGATGCTCTGCCAGGTCAATTATCGTCAGCTATATGCATAATTTCATATTGATATTGTTTCTATTAAGGCACTCCATCCACCATTAGATACCAAACACATCGTGGAATTTCGCCGACTAGTTTGCCGTTTTCCGTGACAACGGAATTTTGCGAGAGTAAAAGCATCCGGATAACCTCGTCAATCTCCGTTGACACGGATGACACCGAAATTGCACGAAGTGTATCGTTTCTGATGATGGATGGAATACCTTAAGCAAGTCAAATGCAAAACATGTACATTACGTATTAATGCACATATGATAACATTAATTCTAGCCCAATTCTAGTCTATATATCAACATACGAGGGTTGTCCCAATAAATCGTAGACACATTAAATAACTTATCTTTTTGACGTCGCATAATGTTTATATTTAGTGTGAATATACTTTGCCCATTTTTGCATTAATCCTCACCAGTTAGAATCAATGACACTTCATTTATATACCGTTTTAGCCGCTTTCTTTAAGCGCATAATGGTCAGGCGGCGCACGTAAAAAATAACGTCTTTTCTGCCCATCGTACCTGGTTTACTGGCATATTTTAATACATTGGTTTCTATTTCCAGTCAAAAACGATTACATAGCCGTATTGAGCAAACACTGTCTTTTAGGTGTGCCAAATTTCAAAGCATTGACGTTATTTGTTTTCCAACTAAAATATTTTAAGCTAAAATGCATAAAAATTTCATTGACGTAAAAAGACAGTATTTGTGAAAATGGCGGCGCACCGTAGAATTATCCCCTCATTGGTCTGAAGAGCAGTATGGCACCTAGGGCTCTTTAATGTAGAAGAAACAAATAAAGATACATAGCCTTGTCTCCATGGACATTTATGGACATTTTTCGAAAGAGACATTTTCATTTTGCTTCGCGGAGAAGGCCGAATTTATGTAGAAAAACAAGCGTAAAAAATTAAAGAAGACTTCGCCCATTAGGAAAAGCGGCAAACGGTATAGGGGATGGCGAATAAAACATACTGAGATAATAAAAGTTCAAAAAGGCATTTAAAATGCTTTTAACATCACAAGTAACCAATAGATGTGTACAATGTTAAATTAAACATAAAAAAAAATCGGTTCGGATGGAAGAATTCAGGCCATTTCTGGGTTCATTTTCCTGTGAAAATGCAACGTTATCATTACATGACGTTGTGACGTGCGCCGCGGCTCCCTACAAGCCTTTACTAAAAATTGTATATATTTTGTATAAAATAAGCATTCATCTTGATTTTTTGTCAAAATGGTGTCAACATATGTGGGCCTAATCTATGAAAAGAATAGAAATATCTATCGTGTGGTTTTTGTTTTATTGCCGTTGTCTACGATTTATTGGGACAACCCTCGTAATTATAATAATGCATTTTCTCAGTCATAAAATGATATAGGCCCCCTTATGTCTCGGTTTCTAGAAAGTGGTCTTTACGGCATTTGAGACAAAAGTGTATCCAGCTCAGTCGGTGCCTAAGCATAGTCTTGAAAAGATTCAGCTCGCTTCCTTATTAAATTTTGTATTTGAATGAAGCAGTTCGACCATCGCATTTAAAAGATATATCAAGTCTTTAAGTTTAAAGTATCTAATTTCAATTAACATAATCCAACACACATGGGCGTCTTTAAAACATTTTATGCATATAGGCCCTACATACACACGGTGGGGATTGTGCATGATGGGATGGATAACGAATACGGACAAATGCCTCGCTTCAGGTAAGAAATTGTGCAATAATTTTCTTGTTTCTGTGCCAATTTTCAAGCAGTTTGATGCATGTACCCCGCATTACTGAGCTCTTTCCTCAGATATATGACTTGTTTGTAGAACCTTTGTACAAAAATTGATCCCAACCGATCAGAAAAACGACAAAAAATCCAGGTCATTTTTCTAGTCGGTTGGGATCGATTTTTGAGAAAAGTACAAGGAGTTTCCCGATAAGTAATACATCTGAGAAAAGGGCTCAGTAAGACGGAGTACATGCAACAAACTGCATGAAAATCGACGCTAAAATAAGAACGTTATTGCACAAATGCTTACCTGAAGCGTGGTTATTTTTGCCGTAGTCGTTACCATTTCGCTTTCTGGTCGGTTGGGACAATACTTTGGATAAAGTACCATGAGTTATCTAATATGTCATACATCCGATGAAAGAGCTCGGGAAGGCGGAGTGCATGCAACAAACCTTTTGAAAATTGACGCACAAATAAGGAAGTTATTGCAAAAAATCTTACTAGAATCGAGATTATTTTGTCCGTATTCGTTATCCATCCCATCATGCACAATCTCCACCGTGATACAGTTAATTCAAACGCACAGATCTAGTTATTTCATTTAACCCTTTCTTCAAAAAAGGAACTGAGTGAATAAAGTGTATTGTATTGTATTGTATTGTGTTGTGTTGTAGTGTGTTCCATGATGACCGATTTGAACGGCAATCTAAGCAACGAAAAAACATAGGAGCATGCTTTCGGCCAGGATATTCTCCTATTCCAACATTTTGTCTATTCAATCGAATTTCATTTTTCTGATGCTATATAAAAATCAAAAATTTGACACAATTCTTATTTTTTGTCTTTTGGATCTAACGGGTTAACAAATAAGCATGCTATTCACTTAGTCAGTATCCATTATCACAATTAAGCACATTTTTGTCAACCACAAATAATACAAAAAGGTATACTCTCACATCAGTCCGTTTGATATATACTATACATTTAACTAAAGAAACCCTTTGCATCTGATGTACAATTTACTTCAGTAATATGTACTTAAATATACATGTAGACCTACTTCGAAATGAGTTTGGCTCCGACAAAGGTTTTAATTGAATTAAGGGGAAATATTGATCCAAATCAGCCTACGTATATGAGTAAACTTTTTGATATGTTGATGTCGCTCATTTAAATAAGAGACATAAATAGATCAAAGAGTGAATTTCATCAGAGAAAACTCGGATTAACCTTCCATTTAATTTGGTGACGTTAAACGAGTAGAATGGATCGTGGTCACGTGCATTCTGATATTGCAATTTTCCCAGATCTTGTCACATCATAACCATCATTATTCATCGTAATTATCTTAATTTAATGTGACAAAAAGTTTTTTTCCGCATATATCTATCATGGTCGGAGTAACTTCTTCTTCGAAAGCCTTGTAACTGCAGCTTAAAAGAAGCTGTAGTTATGAGGTTTTCAAAGAAAAGTGACAATAAATTGGAAAGACTGAAGCACATTTAAGACACACCGATGATTCATACAATGAGTGACATTCCTTGTTAGGAGTAAACGAAATAAAACTGTTTCCTTGAATGTAAAATATCGTCACATTTCTTCAAAAACCTAGTAACTGCAGCTTCATTTTAGCTGCAGTTGCGTCGTTTTTGCAGAAAACTTTGTTTAATTTAGGCGTTCAAGCTACCGCAATGATCAACACTTTCTCTTTTCGTCTCATTGTTTTCCAATGCTATTTACTGTACACAAATCATATCCTTGTCCACATCAAATTTTGTCGTCTGTAGATTTGTAACAAAAAATTTTACCAGTGTGATGATTTGCCGTTTGAGAATGTGCATAAAGGATTAAGTGAAATAAAATTGTATCCTTGAGTAAAACGGGACAATACCGTATGATAAATACATTGTTTGTCGCATACTTTACCCTTTCACAAACAAGACAAGTGGTTCTGACGTCGAAAGAAGGGTTTTCGGAAAATATTTGCCTCAATGTTTTCTGTGGCATGTTATCATGGTGTATAATTACGTGATTCAGATTTTCCGATAATCTTCATTATCTTTTTTAATACTTGACCAATTTGAATTCGGTTTGAAGCAGAGACGGTGTAAAAGTTTCAGGAATAGGCTGGACGTGTTGGATTTTTGAAAAATCAACTAATAAAAAAGTTATTGAAGATAAACCAAATTTTGGTTTATCTTCAATAACTTTTTCATCAGATGATTTTTCAAAAATCAACCACATCCATCTAATGCGTGACGTGTGTCCACATTTTCTGCTTCAACCCGAATTCAAATCGGTCCAGTATTAACAAAATTATTGAAGATTTTCAGAAAATATTGTATCACGTGATTATCCACCGTGTGTTATTCTCAATTCATTACTTTGTAAACATATACTTTGTCATCTGGAGCAGCTTGCAAACTGAAACATCGATCTTGATAAGAAGAAGCATGCACATGCTTCAATCGCGGATCCAAACATTTTCCCCATAAAGGGGGATGCATTGGCATATGAAAAATTCCTTAAACATCGCTGTTATAAGCCATTTTTTACAAATTCGGGTGTAGGGGAGCACTCATGCATCCGCGCATGCTGTTCAAAGGCCACAAGTTCATTTTCCATATCCTGGCCCATTATTGAGTAAGTAAGGCCTAACGTGTATTTGCAAAATAAACGAATGCTAGTCATTGATATTTTCTTCTTTTCTGTCAATATCACGCATTCATCTAGGTGGGTACATCGACATAATAACTCGAAATAGGGTTAAACAGGCCCGTAGGAACAGGGGGCTAGGGAGGCTCACCCCCCTAAAAGTTGGCCAAAAATGCCAAATTTTCCTTATTTTACACTGAAAATTCAGAAAAATCCAATTTAGCGTCCCCCTACACCATTATTCAGACAAAGGGGCATGAGCCAATCCAATATGAAATTGCATCCCACGGGCCTGAAATATGGTCTAATTATGATCACGTGACCATATAATTGAGCGGTCACACGATCAAACAGGGAGAAGTGATATATTTCTCATCAAAACAATATACCGCTGCTTTTCAACGAAAACCTCGCAACTGCAGCTTAAAACAAGCTGCAGTTACGATGTTTTTGTTGAAAAGCGACGATGCTCACACCTTACATCAGAGAGGGCAGGTCAACCTTGACTAGTTACATTACTTTGTTTATACTCCTATTTTGTTACACTAGTACGTGGAATATGAGAGAAGAACGCAATATTTTCCATTTCCCAAAGACATATACTAGAGGAAAGAAGAAACGCAACAATCAGTTTTTGTTATTTCTCTTAATTCTTTTATGTTATTGAGTCAAAGTTGTAACCGATTATTACACGGTACTGTATCTTGATATTGATCTTTGTCTTTACGTTAGAACCTGTCTTACCTGTGAGATAACGTCAAATTAGAACATTTGCACGTTTCTCACGTGCAAACTTTAAAATATCCTATTTTTTACATAGAACTCTTTTAATTTGTGTAGATGCACGTCGACTCAACAAAAGGCAATGAGTTTCGTTTGGATTTAATCCCTAATATCATTTTGCGACCAAGTCAAAGACGTCGCCCGGTAACAATTGGGCTGTTTACGAATGGAACATCTCAATCCACGGTGGCTGTTGACATTGGTGTACATCGGTTGACAAAATATTGTTTGAGATTACGTCTTAGAACCAACGAAGCAACTGACGGTCGCCCGAAAAACGGTCGTCAACGCGTTACGTCACGACGTCAGGACCATAACGTTCGCTTATTTTACCTACGGGAACAAATTCTCTTATCGAGAAAAACTGTTGATGCTATTCATGACCAGTACAGCAATCATATTTCAGCCGAGAATCGTTAACGTCAATTTCGATTGCGTGCTAGATCGCATATTGATGGCACATACAACCTGTGGCCTTGGTGAAATTTTGACACTAGAAAGTCAAATGAAGTTTTACCATGCATTGAAAAAGGTACTCGAATTAGGGTGATTTTGAGAAGAAAAAAAAACGTATGATCAAATTAATTTTTTGTTGCGTTTCTCTTTTCCTTTAGTATATTTTAGGCCGTTGTGCAGGCTATTTAAATATTTGCTATAAAATGCAACACATTTGGATCTTCATGTAAACCCTATAAAGAAAGGCGAAAACATGTATTTCATTTCTTTCTCTCTTGGTTAAGTTTCTGCTGGCCGTTTTCATATCACGCCAGTATTTATGACATCGTTTAAAGTGACATCACAATCCAATTTCATTTCTAAGGTATGTCTTGATACTCAGATTGGTAATAAATGCCATCAGTTTTTGAAGTTGTTGCTGATTAGCGAAAGACACGCCTTTTAAGTTGAGACAGAAATGAATAAGTCCATATAGATCTACATCTTAACTGCCGTATACATGTACATCAATTTGTTTTAATTATAACAC
Source organism: Fragum sueziense (assembly GCA_963680895.1). NCBI lineage: Eukaryota > Metazoa > Mollusca > Bivalvia > Cardiida > Cardiidae > Fragum > Fragum sueziense. Next base: position 7,628,557 of record OY804607.1, read on the forward strand.
AAAAACATATATTTCTCGTAAACAGCGCAACACTTGGGCTTGAAATTTTCATAAGAAAATAAGCTCTTTCAGATAAAAATAAAATTAACGAAAAAATATGTGAAATGTCACTTTAAAAGTTCTCACGCTAAAATGTTGCTTTCGGCTAATCAAAAAATAATTTGGCAAAAATAATATTGCGATATGCCCCAGCATATGATTCCTCGATAATTGTATGAAGTTTGACTTTGCTAGCATGTTTAATTGAACCTTTTCACAAACGAAATGTTTGGGTAGTTCAATTTGGAAGCTGCTTTAGACGACAAAAATGTTGATGAAGTCAATTTTGTAAACAATATAGCACAAAAAATATTGAGGCAAAAGGACAAAATGCTGGCTTCTTTTTATCAATGTTTCCCCCGGGTCAAAATAATAAAGCATAAACAATTGTAGCCTATAATATATCAAGTGATAATAGTTCTTGACTGTCGTCATTTCTATTCATCAAATTGATTCTAAATATCAATTTTTAATCAACGATAAGTTCACTGACCATAATGCTCCTGGCTTAACCCTTTCCCAAACAAGACCTGGTTTTGACGTCCCTAATAGAAAAGGCTTGGGAAAACTTTGAAACAAAAGAAGAAACTGCTGATAACCAACAGTTTCTCCTTTTGTCTCAATATTTTCTGTGTCACAATTTACACCAACCTTATCTTTAATAAAATCCATTTTGCCGTCAGCAGCAGCTTTTGAAGTGGACCGTCATATCATTTTACCGTTTGGGAAAGGGTTAAAACACGCTGTAATTACAAGGTCTTTGAAAAAAAGCGACGAAATACATTTTTTGTTTGACATTGACGTGAAACTTCTGTCAATTATCAGGAACATATACAAATAGCTAGGTCTGGTTTGAGAAGATGTGAAACTGTCAATGATATGCCTGATTGAAATTACTCCATAGCTTAATTTCTATACATTGAGCTTTATGCCTTTGGTCGAATAACTAAACTGACACGATTTAAAAAGGCAAAAAAAAATACTTTAACAGATGATATTATCAGCGACATAACCGATGTATAGCCATGTGTAATTGTAATGTAACAATTGTAAACATAACAGGGGGTAAAATGACATGTCACGAATAATGTCTGAGAGGACGTCCGTTTATGCGCTGTCTCTAAAGACAATGACGTTGGGTGAGAGCCTGGCATCGAGAAGAAGGACGACAGCGTACCCCGTGTTCTCGCAGACGATTTATCACCGTGTCACGATGTATAGGCCGCCCGCTGGTTACCCGCCAAAATGTTTTCTGAAGATATTTTTTCTATCGGGACATCAAAACCCTGTCTTGCATTGGCGTAAATGAGATATATACAAATGCTTTGCAAAGATTATGTCATGTCACAATAGAAATGTTATGTGACATATAAAGCTTACAAATGATTATGAGTAAAATATTCTTTAATGCATTCAAAATATATATCTTAATAACAAAAATATAAAATTCGCATTGATATGTAATGATATATTATAATAAACCTCTCAACAAGAGTGCCAGTTACAATATACGCCATTCAGTACCCCCCATTTTTCGCAAAGCAGCATATTGTCCGTGTCAAAGCAAAAGCTCATAACTCAAGCTTGACTGAAGCTAGAGTTACAACGTTTTGCAATAACATTGATGACATGGTAATATGGCCAAACATCAATTATGTGTTCATGTCCAGGTGGCAAGGAACATTCTGCAAAAAATTCATCAAAATCCATACATCAAATCGTTGTTGAATCTGTAGTTACAAGGTTTTGCAATAACATCCACGAAACATAGATTTGGACATACAGATGGGCGGACACAGAGATGGGAAAGATGGTACCAATATACGACCACCTTCTACTGCGTAAAATTAAAACAATTATTCACTTTTTAAGTCTATAATAGACGTAAAGAAAATTGGAATGTTTCAAAGGTTAGGATAGTCCAGCTCTTATGAGATTCGCGCCACATCAGATTTTTTCGTGAGAAATAATCAACATTGGTTACATATCTGAGCCTATTTGGGCAATGTCGTATACTTCCGCAGTTGAATGTTCCACTGCCGAATGTTTATGTCATCGCTCGAATAATTCTGACATGGCGTAAATCTCATTAGGGATGGACTACCTTAAGGTCTGTGTAATGCTAAAATTAGCGTATTTACATGAGCTGATTGGAATGGACAGAAAATACTTGAGAATTTCATTAAAAGCTTATTGTCAACATTTCCGTATAAAAACCACTGGAATATTTTTCATTATCGGAAACGTTGCGAAAAAAGAGCAATTTCAGCTACTTTTGAAAGAATGTTTTACTAAAAATTTCAAAATTATCACTAAATTTTCCCAAATTGATACTAATTTAGACAGAATAAAATATATCGAATACAATATAGACTTATTTATGTAATCCTAGTCATTTCGAACACCATTTTTGTGGGTATTTTAGTGACACTTCATTTTTGCAATTTTAGACAAGAGTAGTCTTGAATCCAATAACTTTTTAATTCGCTTGGTGACCTATAGTTTTTAAGTCATTTTTTTACTTCTCATATATTTAAATATCAGTACATTAAAAATAAAAAAAACAAGAGCCGTCACAGACGGATTATGCTCCCCGAATAAGTGCTTGTCACAAAATAAAAACTATCATACATTAAGCCTCCTTTTCCCATGACAGCTTTTTTGTACACACATTATTTATAGAATATGGTCTAGAACATCCTATTTATTACATGAGCACAAAATTTCATTAAATTCTGCCAACTAGATAAAGAGAAATAAGAGAAAAACTAATCTTTACACTAAGGCCCCTTTTTCCATGACGCAGCCTTAAATTTACAAACGGAGAAAAAGGTTCCTAGGTATTGACCCAGGGAGTTCACATGTCAAGTTTCATTGAATTTGGTCCAAGGGTTGCTGAGATATGGCTGTGGACGGACGGACGGACACACGGACGGACGGACAGCGTGGCGACTATATGCTCCCCCGAATTTTTTTCGGGGAGCATAAAAATTACCATAGGAACTAAATGGAGGATCTGTCCTTAACAGCTAACGTGAAATGGAATTGGTTTCATAGATTGACCCATTTAATTCCAAAAAATAATGACGCTTTTTGATGCTTCACAAAATGAAGGCTTTAGAAAACATAGTGGAAAATGAAGAAATTACTTCTTTCATTTCCCACAATATTTTTAAGAGCCCCCAAATAGTAAAGCTTTATTCACTTGAAAGTCTGCAACATATTTGTCAAGAGTAATAAAATTTTGCCGTCTGTAAACGTGTTGACGCCTTCTCAAATGACAAAATTTTAGGGTGGTCCAATTCCAAAGCTGCTGTAGACTGTGAATGGAATTTTACATTTTTTGTTCTCTTTCAGTAGAAAACATTGTGGAAAGTGAAGAAATTGCTTGTGACAAGCAATTTCTTCATTTCCCACATTGTTTTCAAAAGCCATTATCTTGTGGGGCGGCAAAAAGTGTCATTATGTGGGAATGAGTTCAAGTCTGCACATACATCCACCCTTCATTTCAAAACTAAATTCAATATTGTAATACAATTAAGGTAAATTTACATAATTTACCGGATAACCAGAATCTACACTTGTCTAAATTGAGAATCGTTGCAAGCAAGAATATATACGTAAATAAACAAATTAAGGTAGTCCATCACTTTAGAGATTCACGCTAAATTCTTGTGTCAAATTATTAACATTTGTTTCATATCCAAACCTATTCAAGCTACATCATTAACATTCAGCCATGGAAGGTTCCACAGCCAAGTGTTAATGATGTTACCCGAATAATTTGGACATCCTTTGAATCTCATTATGGGTGGACTACCTTAAAATAAACATTTGTTACTGTTAGTAATAAAATAAAAATCTTGGTTAAAAAGCTGCCTGTGTCGTTTCTCAATTCAATCAAGTAGGAAATCATCAGTGTAAATGCAAAACCTTGTATGTTGATTTTTGTGATTTCCAGAGTAAAACATTGTATATTCAGTTAAGGTTAAAGGCTTATCATCAGCCTTTTAATTTTTTTCTCATGTCTTTTTTTTTTCTCTCTCGTGATTAGGAATGTCAAAGGCACAGATTTTTTGTCAATGGCACATAATTTTTGCCACAGGAAACCCAATATCACTGTTCACAGTACCACCTTTTGACAACCTACAAAACTAATTCATGAAAAACATTGAGGGAAAATAAAGAAATCAATTGTGACAAGCAATTTCTTTATTTTCCCACATAGTTTTCTACTAAGAAAGACAAAACTATGTCAAATCTATTTCACTCGAAAATTTCACTCTGCAACATCTTTGATTTGAACAAATCTAAAGTCTTGCCATCTGGTAATGGGTTAAGACTCTAATCAACACTTATGTATCTGCAGTAAATTAAATGGCTCAGCGTGACACGATTGTAACTGCCTATATTTTTATAGTCAGTTACAACTGTTTTGCACTAAGCCATCGATTGTTAATGTCTTCACTGAGACACTGACAATCTGATATTTTAACCCATTCTCAAAAAGATCAAATTTTGAAGTCATTTATAAAATAGGCTTGGAAAAACATTGAGGCAACAGAAGAAAATGCTGACATCAGCATTTTCTACTTTTGCCTCAATATTTTCCTTGCTACATTGTACACAAATCTCATCTTTTTTAACATCCATTCTGTCATCTGTAGAGCTTTCTAATTACACAACCATAAACTTTCCTTGTTTAGGAAAGGGTTAATTAAGACACTAACAATCTGATATCTTTAAAGGTCTTCCACCTTCTGTTTTCAATATGTCTGAATATCTGATCTCACTCCAGCCCTGCTGATCTTGACCCGTATTTTGTTCTCCATCACCATAAGTGTGCCTATCAGTCTGTGAATTAATGCTGGATTCGACTAAGCTGTGGCTGTTCGGAACTAGAGCTTCACTTCCAAAATTTGAATTTGAAGGTCCATACTGAGCTGTGTTACCATTAAGAATTTCATTGTTATAGTTTATTCCCAAGTTTGAATTAGACGGTTCACGCTGTCCTGTATTTGCATTCAGAATTTCACTGTTACAATTCATTGCACTACTATTGGGTGAAATATGATTCCCTGTCCTATCGAAATGACTTTCGGCTGGGTAGTCAAAGTTTCGTGAGTTTCTGGGAGTCGACTGGCCAGGATCTTCACTGTTTTCAACAAGCGCTGGTCGTGACATCAGTTTTTTACGTCGTTTATGTCGGATATAAAGTAGTGCTATAACCAGACACAAAACGATGAATGCTAGTCCTCCCATCACTCCAAGAGCTATTTTTGCTGCCTCATTTACTGAAAGTAAAGATAACATTGCATGACCAACTAAGACAATCAGTGAAAATTGATGTCATTTACAGGAGTGCCCTAACAAGGCACAACGCATATGTGACCCATCACGCTGAAAGGGACCTTATGGGTTTTGTGAAAAATATCGACACTAGTCTGTCTGCGCAATCCGCGCAGCCAGACTAGGGCCGACACTTTTCACTTGTATGTAATTTTCTAAATCTGGAATATTTCCCTACCTTACTATATGTTCTTTTTTCGCATACAGTATCATGTTGACCTGTGGTGGGTCTGACAAGTTTGTCAAAAGTTGGATTTTTGTAGTTCGGATAAGGTCCCTTTTAGCCTGACGGGTCACATATATGGAAAGCATCTACAACTATTTCATTACTTTAAGTCTTATGAGAAAATTAAAAGTTCTTACACCCAGGGCATTGCTCATTATATCCGGCCAGTTCCACATCGTGGTTCAGAAAGTCAGCACTAGCTCGTCCATACACATGAATATCCGCCTGAAATACACAGAAGTAAAACATTTCATTATCTATCCCTTTACCAAACAAAATCATCATTTTCTCCTTGGCTGCCAATGATTTCTTGATTGAACGACAATTATATAATCCTTACTAAAATAATGGAATTTATTTCTTTAGCTAGTGCTACAATACTTGCAATAAAAGCCAACATTCAACTATTTATGCACATCATATGCATGCGCGGATCCAGAGGGGGGGGGGGGGGGGGGGGGGCATTGGGTCATGACCCCCCCCCCCCCTGGAATTTGGCGAAAAAAGGGGTTATCGAAAGGAATACTGGTTATGTCCCAAATAAGCTGCGTCATTCGTCCCTGTGTGCCACGACAAACCGTTGTTATATTTAGTCCTTCATGGTATGACATGTATCTGCATGCTGATCCAGGGGTGGGGGGTGGGGGTGTGGATTGGGAGGGGATCAAGCCTGACCCCCCCCCCCACTGAAATTTGGCGAAAAAAGAGGTTAAAGAATGTTTGACCCACCCCCACCCCACCCCCACCCTTGGGAAAAATACCTGAATACGCTTGATATGTTAAGCATTTTGATATCCATTGCTTCCTGTCTGTAACTACATGTATACATATACATGTATACATGTATACTCCTTTCATTTATGTTTTAGTCCGTGCCCGCAGAACACTTCTGGTAATCCGAGTCTTCTCTGATGAAAATTCGCTCGATGACTATTTGGATGTCACTATTTACAACAGATGGCTGTCTTCAAAAACGAAAGAAAATTCCAACACAGAGACATAACTTGTACCAGGAGTGTATTCACCAACCAGTTTAATTCCATTGTTCTTCCAAGCCCAATAAGCTGTATCGGCCCCACTACAGCTTCATGTAAATATTTAGTGTAATGCCCCTACAGTTTCAAAAGTACCCCACAGCTTAATTTGTTCAAAATGGTCACCAAATAGAGGAATTTGAGTAGCGACATCCAAATATCAAAGAGCGAATTTTCATCAGAGAAGACTCGAATTAACTTCCAGAGGCAAACAATGGGTTTATGGGAAGTTAACATTGTATACATGTGAATTGTTACTAAAAATAGTAACAAATCGACATTATCAAAACGAGGCTCCCCCAAAAATGCAGAGAAAACAATGACGATGCACGTGCATTCAACATACAGCGATGAAGCACACATGCGTTCAATATACAGCGATAAAGTGAAGTTTTAAGTTGGACAAAAACCATAAGATTGAATGAATTCGTTAATAGCCGGTAAGATGGTTATTTTATTGGATTTTATGTCAACCATTTCCAGTTTAAAAATTTCGCCTTTTGCCTCTAAGGATGACTTCCGGAGGCTGTTGTGTGTGGAGGGTCTTAAAGGAAACTTGTCCATTCCAATTAAACAATGCAATCGTCTGCACTAAACTTTGAATAAAATCAGGGTTTTCTTCTTTTTGCCTCATTGTTTTTCCTCCATTGTTGATGTCAAAATCAGGGATAGTATTCACCAACTAGTTTAATTCCAAGTTTATCTTTGAATTACACAACAATCAATCCGATATGTCTCTTCCAATCAGATGGCCTGTAATGTAATTTGGATTTAGACAATTGATTAATACATGTTGGTGAATAGCAGAGTTCCCACTCACTTTTTTTCTGGGAGTGCATGCACCCCCTGGGTTAAATTATTTGGAGTGCATCACAAAATTTGGGAGTGCACTATTGTACGGACCAAAACATAGTAAGCATACCCTTTCACAAACAACAATGTCTTTGGAGGAACCTTATTTTAAAGCGGGGGGGGGGGGGGGGGGGGGGGTGGAGGGGGGTAATTGAAGAAAAGAAAGAAAATGCAGTCGAACAGCACTTTTCTCCCTTTTCCTCAATATTTTCCATTTGCTCTAGAATTAAGATTCTGCTGATCAATTTTGGGAAAGTAATGAAGACATCTGACATTTTTTTTTTTTAATAAAATTCAGAGAGCCAAGCACTCTGGAAATGTTTCGTTCACTGCATTTTACTGACAGTTTTTTGTTCTGATTGACCTGGCTCATTTCCTTCCAATTCGCCTGTTTGTTGGGATTGGCTCGAACCTAGTGCAGTTCCTTCTGATTGACCAGTCAGAGTGTTTTTACCTTTGAATCCAAAATCAAAAAGGTTTTATACGCCCGTCGAAGACGGGACGTATTATGGGATCACCCGTGGCGTACGGGCGTCCTGGCGTCCGGCGGCGTCCACTTCTTTGTCCGGAGCATAACTCTGTCACCGTAAGTCCGATTGACTTTAAACTTGGCAGTTATATTCTTCTCATCATTACGGAGTGCAGTGCACAAGAACCATAACTCTACCTGGCTTATTTTTGAGTTATTGCCCTTTGTTGTTTTTCATACTTGAATCTTGTCCGGAGTATATCTCTAAAAGTATAATAGCTAGGATCATGAAACTTCATGGGTGTATAGATCTCACCAAGGGGGAGTGCAGTGCACAAGAACCATAACTCTATCTGGCTTATTATTTTAGTTATTGCCCTTTGTTGTTTTTCATACTTGAATCTTGTCCGGAGTATATCTCTAAAAGTATAATAGCTAGGATCATGAAACTTCATGGGTGTATAGATCTCACAAAGGGGGAGTGCAGTGCACAAGAACCATAACTCTATCTGGCTTATCTTTTGAGTTATTGCCCTTTGTTGTTTTTCATACTTGAATCTTGTCCGGAGTATATCTTTAAAAGTATAATAGCTAGGATCATGAAACTTCATGGGTGTATAGATCTCACCAAGGGGGAGTGCAGTGCATAAGAACCATAACTCTACCTGGCTTATTTTCTGAGTTATTGCCCTTTGTTGTTTTTCATACTTGAATCTTGTCCGTCGTATATCTTTAAAAGTATAATAGATAGGATCATGAAACTTCATTGGTGTATAGATCTCATTAAAAGGAGTGCAGTGCAAAAGAACCATAATTCTACCTGGTCTATTTTTTGAGTTATTGCCCTTTGTTATTTTTCATACTTCATTTTTGTCCAGGGCATATCTCGAAAAGTATAATAGCTAGGACCATGAAACTTTTATCAACCTGCTCCCCCTGTCAACAAAAAGCAGTGTTACGGGCGTATCTTGTGACAGTTTGGCAACTTGTTTTGATTTGTTGCAGAATAGCGGACTGACATTTCAATTACATTTTTGATACACGCTCGGTGATTGGCCAATCCATAGGCGCGCACCGTCTACAAAAGACAACTCTTCCAAGACAGAAGAGTTGTCTTTCATAGACGGTGAACATAAAAAGAACCCATTGTAAAAATCAATAAAATTTAATGTAAACAAAGAAGCGTCATGCGATACCTATTCGGGTGGAATTTCAGGGCGTTTATTGCTGATTGCAATGATTTTTTTGTTACAAAATTCAAATTTTCCTTCTCGAAATCTGTGCGTGCATGCACCCGTAGGTTGAAAATTGCTTGCATGATTTTTTTTTCTCTACATGAATTACGCATAAATGTGCATGAATGGGACCTCTGAATAGGATACCAGGGGTGTATTCACCAACCAGTTTAATTCTAAATGTACCTTCAGAATTACACAACAACTCATCTGACTTATTACGCAATTTACTTTGTGTATACACAATCAGTTTAGAATTGATTGAGAATTGGATTGTATGGAGTTTCACGTCCCACTCAACAGCTAAGGTCATTTGGAGACAGACCTCGGTTTAAAGTCTCATCCGAATGACTGGAGAAGCGGGGGATCAAACCAGTGACCCCTGTGTTACAAGTCTAGCGTGTTACCACTGCACCATCTCCGCCCCAGAATTGATTGGGAATACGGCCCCAAGTGTTGTTTAGGAAAAGAACAGGGTGTCCAAAAAACCCCAAATGGGGGTTTTTTACCCCCTAAATGAATATTGTACCCCCAGTTTTTGCAAGCAGCCTTGTATGTCTCTTATAGAGGGGGTACAGGCATGCTGTTAACCCTTTCCCAAACAAGACCTGGTTTTGACGTCTTTAATAGAAAAGGCTTGTGAAAACATAGAATAAAAGAAGAAACTGCTGATAACCAGCACTTTCTCCTTTTGTCTCAATATTTTTCTTACCATATTTTACACAAATTCTATCTTTAATAACTTCCATTTTGTCACTGGTACCAGGTTTTGATGTGGATCACCCTAAAATTTTGCTGTTTGGGAAAGGGTTAAAGTATGGTTTGTACCCCCAGATTTGAAAGTCGGTGGACACCCTGAAGAATATCACTCACCTCCACATTAAGTATTTGGTCTTGTTTCATCCTCATTTTCACCTGTAAAAACACCTGCCTAGCATAGCCGGGTACCGACACCTGCGTATCACTGCTGGAAAATGTGTGACTAAAATCTACACGAGGGTTCGAACACTGCAATAAAAGAAAATAAGTAATTTGCATTCTTTTGCCTCAATATTTCCTGCTTCACTTCTTTATATACTTATAATCATATTGTTTTAAGCTGCAGTTACGAAGTTTCGTTGAAAAGCAGAGATATCCTCATTTTCACCAGTATAAACACCTGCCTAGCATCAACATGGGGGTTCGAACACTGCAATAAAGGAAATGAGAAGTTGTTAACATGATTATTTTGCCTCAATATTTTCTGCACAACATTATATACTTATCATACCGTCACTTTTCAACAAAAACCTTGTAGCTGCAGCTTAAAAAAAGCTGCAGTTACGAAGTTTTCGTTATAAAGCAGATATATCCTCATTTTCACCTGTAAAAACACCTGCCTAGCATAACCGGGAACTGACACCTGTGTATCACTGCTGGAGAAAGTGTGACTGAAATCTACACGAGGATTCGAACACTGCAATGAAGGAAATAAGACATTATTTACATGATTCTTTTGCCTCAATATTTTCTGCACAACATTATATACTTATCATATTGTCGCTTTTCAAAGAAAACCTTGTAACAGCAGCTTAAAAACAAGCTGTAGTTACGAGATTTTCGTTGAAAAGCAGCTATATCCTCATTTTCACCGGTAAAAACACCTGCCTAGCATAACCGGGTACTGACACCTGTGTCAATGGGGAGAATCACGTGATTGACAATGATATTATACACGAAAAAATGGCGACGAAATGACCGCTTCGGCGTGAAAATCCAAACTTTAGAAAGGTATGTATTCCATTTGCTTAGCTTCTCAGACAAACCACCTATCCTAAAGTACCCGCTAATATCTAAGGTTTTCACAGATACCCAACTTTCCTCTATCTGTTAGCTGTATTTAGAGAAGACTTAAAGAATATTTTCGAAATTCGGAAAATTTTGGCTGTGTGTTAAGCACGTCGCATCATATTTTCAGCTTTATTTCTTACCCAAAGAAATCTCTGTTCACACGGCATATTTCAAGACCATTTTCTATCGATGACATTTCATTCTAGTCCATTTAGAAGGTCCGTGTTGTCTTTTTTAAGCGTATTTACGAAAAAAGATGTTAAACACACGTACAGTACTGTAGTGTTTGGCACGCCGAATTCTTGTGATTGTAATGTTAAACACGCACACAATTGCTCGTGTACTATGGATGCCAAGGATATTGGACAAATTGATTATATTCATGACCCAACCCGATTGAAATCTGGTGTTAACTTACAGTAACATGTGACAGACATCGTAAGGGGTAATCTGTTATCAACTTGGAAAAAACGAAATCGGCTATAATTGCTTTAACTAATCAAATCTCCTGTTATATATAATTTTCCATGATAAATACGTGGAAACACAAAGATTCTGAACTGAAATGTGATGTCTTCGTTTTCTAGTTTACGGTCAAAATCGCTTTCAGTGTATTGAAAGTGTTTTTTTTTAATTGGTCAGAAGAAAATATTGTAGAAGATAACCCTTTATTTGTCCCTGTCAGATGTTTTTTTTTTTTTCTTCAGATAATTACATCATAAACAAGGTTTTACATGATACTATATGTTACTTTCATGCCAGACACCAGATTTTAAGTGGATTGTTCATAATCTATATGTCAAATTCTGATAAAACGATTACCTTTTTAACTGCTTTTAACATATACCTTTACAATTTTCTTCAATTTTTAAATTGACTCGAAAGAAGTCTTGGCTTTCTTTACGCAAGTCAAAAGTCTGGAATCAAAAGGAAGCACGCAACGCCTTCAAAATCGGAAACTCAGATAAAAAAGTCATTATAAGTCTCCAATGTACCGAGCTTCACCTAGTAAATCGAAGAAACATTTAAAAAGGTCATGGCAGGAACTCAGTTAATATACAATTCAGAACCAGATGAATTCAATTCGAATAATCACAATCCTTCTAATTTACATTTATATTCTAAGTCAACATTTTAATTTCTGGCGCAGGAAACATGATGCTTAAAGGAAATACATATGCAACTTATAAATTTGTGAAAATTCGTTACTCCTGGCCTGTGCCCTGCGATTACATCAGAGGGATCACAGAAGTGCCACATGTGTTCTTTTACGACAAATTACAGACACACCAGGAAAGATCACCTTGATTTCCATGAAGGTAGAAGAGAGTATGTGTGTGATTGTGGTAAAACTCTAATTTACAGGTCCAATCTCCATTGTCACAAGAAGAATTTCAATAGATCTACTAGTAAAATAGCTTGAATGACTTTCTCAAAAGGATGGGTTGCAACAATGAATCAATAATTAGATTTTCGTCAAAATCTGTGGATTGATAGGGTTACTACCGTTACATACTATCTTTTTTTATTTGCTTGTGTAAAATCGGATTTTGGGCTTATTTTTAGAGTTTTTTCACAAGAAATCACACCAGTAACAATTTATACAAAATATAAAGGTTGTAGAGATGGTTTCGTAAATTGAGTACTTCAAAAGTAAGCAGAATCTGAAATTGACAGAAGAACGAATACAGAAGTTAAAAAAACTGATATGATAGATGGCTCGTTAAAAATATCCTGTCCTTGGTCTATTGAAAGTACATGCAAAATTTCATTTTGATATGATCGATACAGAAAAAGTGATTGAACTTCAAAGTAAAACAAGCATAGACTAGATGCCGAAGGGCAACATGTCGAGCCCGCTCATTTTGAAGAAAGAAGACCATACCTATGTCTACAGCTGTCATTACAATGGCGTTGTAAAAGTGGGGACAAAATAAGTTGGAATGATGGGGATCATGGTGAGACAGTTTATTGTTCACAAAATATTACATGTCTATGTATTTATAACGAGATACCAGAATGGATTAATTTGAGTATACATATGTGACCCGTCACGCTAAAAGGGACGTTATGCTAAGTCCATAAAACCAAATTCCGAGAAATATACCAGACCAAGCAGAAGTCCATCCGATGTCGTATTTGGAAAACGAAAATAATGTAAGGTAGAGAAAACATTCTAGATTCAGAAAATACTTAGCGACACTCCGCCTTACTGAGCTTGACATTTGTGCCAAGTTAAGGAATGGCCCGGACAAGCAAAAATCAACTCATTTTTTACATTTGACCTCAAAGTTTGACCTTGACCTTTCATCTTGGAATCTGGTTCTTGCACGCGACACTCCATCTTACTGAGCTTGACATTTGTGCCAAGTTATTTCTGAATCCCTCCATCCATGGTGAAGTTATGGCCCGGACAAGCAAAAATCATCTCATTTTTGACATTTGACCTCCAAGTTTGACCTTGACCTTTGAGCTTGGAATCTGGTTTTTGCACGCGACACTCCGCCTTACTGAGCTTGACATTTGTGCCAAGTTATTTCTGAATCCCTCCATCCATGGTGAAGTTATGGCCCGGACAAGCAAAAATCATCTCATTTTTGACATTTGACCTCCAAGTTTGACCTTGACCTTTGAGCTTGGAATCTGGTTCTTGCACGCGACACTCTGCCTTACTGAGCTTGACATTTGTGCCAAGTTATTTCTGAATCCCTCCATCCATGGTGAAGTTATGGCCCGGACAAGCAAAAATCATCTCATTTTTGACATTTGACCTCCAAGTTTGACCTTGACCTTTGAGCTTGGAATCTGGTTCTTGCACGCGACACTCTGCCTTACTGAGCTTGACATTTGTGCCAAGTTATTTCTGAATCCCTCCATCCATGGTGAAGTTATGGCCCGGACAAGCAAAAATCTTCTCATTTTTGACATTTGACCTCCAAGTTTGACCTTGACCTTTGAGCTTGGAATCTGGTTCTTGCACGCGACACTCCGCCTTACTGAGCTTGACATTTGTGCCAAGTTATTTCTGAATCCCTCCATCCATGGTGAAGTTATGGCCCGGACAAGCTCCATCCGGACGGACGCACGCACTAACGCACGCACGCACTAACGCACGCACGCACTAACGCACTAACGCACATACACCGAACCGCCATTGTGACAACTATGTCGAGCTCACCGCAAGCGGGCTCGACAAAAATTGCTTCACATTTCATTTTACCCCACCCACTTTGTCAACCATTATCTACAATTTTCAGATCTTTTACACATACAATATAAGATACTATGTAACACACCGTAAACTAGGAAACAAGGACATCACATTTCAGTTCAGAATCATTTTGTTTGCACGTATTTGTCATGGAGAATTTTATAAAACAAGAGATTTAATTAGTTAGAGCAATAATGTTATAGCCAATTTCGTTTTTTTCCAAATTCATAAAAAATTACCCCTTACGATGTCTGTCATAAGTTTGAACTTTCTGTAAGTTAACACCGGATTTCTATCAGATTGGGTTATGAATAAACAACCAATTCGTCCAATATCCTTGTATTCCCTAGTACACGAGCAAGCGTGTGCGTGTTTAACATTACAATCACAAGAATTCGGCGTGCCAAACACTACAGCACTGCACGTGTGTTTAACATCTTTTTCGTAAATACGCTTAACAAAGACAACACAGACCTTGTAAATGGACTAGCACCAAATGTAATCGATAAAAAGACGGTCTGGAAATATGCCGTGTGAACAGAGAGTTCTTTGGGTAAGAAATAAAGCTGTAAATATGATGCGGCGTGCTTAACATACATCCAAAATTTTTGCAATTTCGGAAATATTCTTTAAGTGTTCTCTAAATACAGCGAACGGTTAGGGGAAAGTTGGGTGTCTATGAAAACCTTAGACAATAGCGGGTACTTTAGGATAGGTGGTTTGTCTGAGAAGCTACGTAGATTGAATACATACCTTTCTAAAGTTTGAATTTTCACGCCGAAGCGGTCATTTCGTCGCCATTTTTTCGTGTTCAATACCATTGTCAATCACGTGATTCTCCCCATTGTGTGTGTCACTGCTGGAAAATGTGTGACTGAAATCTACACGAGGATTCAAACACTGCAAACGAAGGAAATAAGAAATTGTTTAAATTCTTTTACCTCAATATTTCCTGCTTAACTTCTTTATATACTTATAATCATATTGTTTTAAGCTGCAGTTACGATATTTTCATTGAAAAGCAGCAATATCCTTATTTTCACCAGTATAAACACCTGCCTAGCATCAACATGGGGGTTCGAACACTGCAATAAAGGAAATAAGAAGTTGTTAACATGATTCTTTTGCCTCAATATTTCCTGCACAACATTATATACTTATCATATTGTCGCTTTTCATAAAAAGCCTCGTAACTGCAGCTTGATTTAAGCAGCAGTTACAAAGTTTTCATTGAAAAGCAGCTATAATATCCTCAATTTCACCTGTAAAAACACCTGCCTAGCATAACCGGGTACTGACACCTGTGTATCACACTATCACTGCTGGAGAATGTGTGACTAAAATCTACACGAGGGTTTGTACACTGCAATGAAGAAAATGAGCAGTTATTTGCATTCTTTCGTCTCAATATTTTCTGAACAACATTATATACATATCATATTGTCGCTTTTCAACAAACTAGAAGACCTGAAGGTCTTGAGTCGCTCCACAGGCCTGAATTTCATGTAATATTTAATCCAAGTTTTGATTAGATTATTCAATGCTTGTATTTCATAGAGCAAAAAGAAAGTTACAAAACTAGATTGTTCAAAATGTTTGGTTCTTGAAGCAAAGGAGGTAAAACTACATATATATGTTTGCCATTTGAGAAAGGGTAAAAGGAAATAGTAGAACATATCAGCTTAGGATGATACTAGCAATTAAAATTTTCCTTCTTCCAAACAGATCTAAATTAACAGACCATTGATTACTCCAAAATATTTCATATTTCTAAAAATAGATTTTGAGCTAAAAATAGATTCAGGGAAATACCCTTTTCCAAAATTAATGTAACTTGAATTTCTTGTAATATCAAGTTCAAGTTTTGACAAGATTTTTCAATACTTGTTGCTCTTAAAACAATATTAATAAAGTAACTAGAAGCTGAAAATACATTCATATAAGATCTATTGGTTACCAAGCTGTGTCTTTATTAGAGTGAGTTTGGCTGTAACTTGGAGTGAAAACGAAGTCAAAATTAGCAATTTTGTCAAAAATTGAAAGACATATAACTGAGAATTTTATATTCCTATCTAGCTAAGAATCACACTAAAGCAAGATCTTAACTTCACCTATATCTTGTTTAAGTTTTGACTTGATTGTTCAATATTTGTGGATGTAAAGAGTGTAAAATCAAAGTCGAAACAGCAATTTTGTCAAATTCAAGGGCAGATAAATCATGATTTAAGATTCCTATGAAGCTGAAAATAACACATATGCAAGATCCTATGGCCAGTAAGATAACATGAAAATTTCGTGTTGATTAGTGGATATTTATGGTTGTTTGAGTAAGATTAAGGTCAAAAATGGTAATTTTGCCAATTTCAAGGGCACATAACTCAAGACGTAATATTCAGATCAAGCTGAAAATTGCACTCAGGCAAGATCTTATCAGCACCAACATTCTAATTTAGTTTTGTCTTGATTGATAAATATTTGTAGTGGCTAGAAAGAAAACAAAGTCAAAACAGCGATTTTTTAATTCAAGGGCAGATAACTCCAGACTTTCTGATTCAATCAAAATCAATTGAAGGAATCTGATAGAGGACCACCTAAGGATCATTCCTGTGAAGTTTGATTGAAATCCATCCAGTAGTTTCTGAGGAGAAGATTTTTAAAGAAAAAGTTGACGACCGGACGGACGGACGGACGCACGGACGCACGCACGACGGACACAGCGCCATGACAATAGCCCGCTGGCCTGAAGGCCAGTGGAGCTAAAAACCCGTAACTGCAGCTTAAAACAAGCTGCAGTTACAAAGTTTTCATTGAAAAGCAGCAGAATCCTCATTTTCACCAGTATAAACACCTGCCTAGCATCAACATGGGGGTTCAAACACTGCAATAAAGGAAATGAGAAGTTGTTAAGATGATTCTTTTGCCTCAATATTTTCCGCACAACATTATATACCTATCATACCGTCACTTTTCAACAAAAACCTTGTAATTGCAGCTTAAAACAAATTTTTTTAAAAAAAAAAACGATATTTTCCTTGAAAAGCAACGATATCCTCATTTTCACCTGTAAAAACACCTGCCCAGCATCAACATGGGGGTTCGAACACTGTAATAAAGGAATTAAGAAATTGTTTACATGATTCTTTTGCCTCAATATTTCCTGCACAACATTATAAACTTATCATATTGTCACTTTTCAAAGAAAACCTCGTAACTGCAGCTTGATTTAAGCTGCAGTCACGAAGTTTTCATTGAAAAGCAGCCATATCCACATTTTCACCTGTAAAAACACCTGCCTAGCATCAACATGGGGGTTCGAACACTGCAATAAAGGAAATGAGAAGTTGTTAACATGATTCTTTTGCCCCAATATTTTCTGCACAACATTATAATACTTATCATACCATCATTTTTCAACGAAAACCTTGTAACTGCAGCTTAAAATAAGCTGTGGTTACCAGATTTTCTTTGAAAAGCAGATTCTTTCATCCTCATTTTCACCTGTAAAAACACCTGCCTAGCATAACCGGGTACTGACACCTGTGTATCACTGCTGGAAAATGTGTGACTGAAATCTACACGAGGGTTCGTACACTGCAATAAAAGAAAATAAGTAATTTGCATTCTTTTGCCTCAATATTTCCTGCTTAACTTCTTTATATACTTAATATCCTCATTTTCACCAGTAAAAACACCTGCCTAGCATCAACATGGGGGTTCGAACACTGCAATAAAGGAAATGAGAAGTTGTTAACATGATTCTTTTGCCTCAATATTTCCTGCACAACATTATATACTTATGATATTGTCGCTTTTCAACAAAAAAAAATTTCATAACTGCAGCTTGATTTAACCCTTTCCCAAACAGCAAAATTTAAGGCTGATCCAATTTGAAAGCTGCTGCAGAGGACAAATTGAAAGTAAGTAAGGAAACCATTTGTGTGCAAAATAGGTCAGAAAATATTGAGACAAAAGCATTTTCTTCTTTTGTCTCAATGTTTTCCCAATCCCTTTCTACTAGTGACGTCAAAACCGGGTCTTGTTTGGGAAAGATTTAAGCTGCAGTTACTAAGTTTTCATTGAAAAGCAGCCATATCCTCATTTTCACCTGTAAAAACACCTGCCTAGCATAACTGGGTAACGACACCTGTGTATCACTGCTGGAAAATGTGTGACTGAAATCCACACGAGGATTGGAACACTGCAATAAAGGAAATAAGAAGTTATTTCATCCAAACCACATGAATATGACATGATTTGAATATATATTACTCACAACACAAGGGAAAAGTTGGAGTTTTTGTTTCTGATGTTAGGCACTGTGGATCACATTAACTTGCGTAACTCTTTCCCAAACAAGACCTGGTTTTGACATCCCTAATAGATAAAGCTTGGGAAAACATTGAAACAAAAGAAGAAACTGCTGATAACCAGCAGTTTCTCCTTTTGTCTCAATATTTTCTATGCCATATTTTACACAAATTATAATCTTTAATAACATCTATTTTGTCATTTATGGCAGTTTTTGAAGTGGATCACCCTGAAATTTTGGTGTTTGGGAAAGGGTAAAATTTCCTGATCATATCTGGCCAAATAACTTTTCCTCGATATTAAGTTGATCAATGGGACCAACTGTCAGCATTTTCTCCTATTGCCTTGGTCTTTTCCCAAGCCCTTTCAGGGACGTCAAAACTCTGCCTTGTTTGGGAAAGGGTTAAAACTGACCTTGATTTTGAATGTGACAGCTATTGGATCTGCACAGGGGTCAATCTCAGCTGTGATGTGGGACAAACATATCATGTCTACCCTGTATCGACAGTCCGCTGTCAGCCCGTAAAAATGGCAAATCTCATTCTGACCTAAAAATATGAGAAGTTGATATGGCTGAAATGAGTACCTGAGTACCAGCAGATAGGGCACCAAATTGCCAGTACCTGGATACAGATTCATAATCAGTTCTGGATCCACCGACTTTCAAATCTGGGGTTTAAAAACATACTTTTACAGTAAGCTTGTACACCCTCTAGTAGAGCCATAGGCTGCTTGCAAAAACTGGGGGTACTAAAGTACTAAGCCTTTCTTGTAAGTAATTATTGGAATAATTCACAAAGTAAACTAGAAATCCATCACTTAAGATAATGAAAATACCCCCGCAACTACATTAAATTTTGTCTGGACAACATTTATTTTGTCAAATCAAGGGCTGTAACTCATAAATAATTGATTGAATTTTCACGAAATTTTCCGCTTGCACATCTACTGGCCCCATTGAACACTCCCGCCAAGTATAAAGCCTACAGTAAGGGTAGAAGTTGTCCACAGGCACACAAGATTTTTCTAACAGACAGACCGACCAACCAACCATGCTGATTCCAGTTAAAGTTTAACCCTTTCCCTATAAAAATTTTATGGTGGACAAGCATGCCCACTGGGTTTTCATTTTGGGGGTACATGTACCCTCTAACTTTAAAATTGGGGGTACAAAGAAAAATCTGGGGGTACAGTGAACCCTTTACTTTCAAAGTTAATGGTACACCATTATATAAATCTTATTAAACCTTAAATATTACTAATTTGTACAAAACTGATTAAAGATTTACAACTGTTTTGCTGCAAAAAAGCATCTGAACTGGGTTCAATAATGCGATAACTATTCAAAAAGTACTCTTAGAAGTAAATGCACCTGCTACATAACTTGCTATTAACAACTACTCTGGTCGCAATTGTTACCCCCTCCAATTCTAGTAAGTTATTATAAAATTGAAGAAATCAGTTTCTTTACAATCAAAATCAAGTAGCTTTGAGAACCTTCAAGAGCAAAAACCAGTTATAAAATGGAATATCATATAAATAACAGGAGCCACTGAAGAATCTTTAGAATTATTTTGATAACACTCAGACATAATTAATTACAGTTTCATGACTGTCAATGTTTACAACCCCAGAATTACCTGTTGATAAGCCACAAAGTTTATTCAATGGATAAAATAAATGACTGTGACCACTTAATTATCCCTTTCCCAAACAAGACCTGGTTTTTGATGTCCCTAATAGAAAAGGCTTAGGAAAACATTGAAACAAAAGAAGAAACTGCTGATAATCAGCAGTTTCTCCTAGTGTTGTGCCGATAGTCTCCAGCTATCGAAAGCTATTGGATTGAGCCCAAAATCGGCTACAATTGATTGCAATTTTTCACTATCGATTCTATCGCTAGAGTTGTGCTATTCTTTTGCAGGTATTTTTTGGACAATTAAATCAAAATTAAAATTCCCAATTCAAGAGTAGATATCTATTTCGAGGCATAAATAAAATTTCCAGACCATGTTCTTTTTCCCTCCCATTCTCATACCATGGCTTTTAAGAAAGGAAAGCAGATATAAAAGTTAATTCTAAAAATGTAAATCTAGGCAAAATATAGGAGAGTATGACTTGATTGGTAGTCTGCCATTTGCTTAATCAGCAAAATTAATCTGACATTAGCAATGACTTTTGATGGTTAGATTCCAGCATTTGAGCTGATTAAACTATATTCTTTACTAAAATTAGAGTACTCTAATATACCTAGCAGTGGCGAATCCAGGGGGGTTCGGGGGGTTCAAACGAACCCCCCTCTGAAGCCTAATTCTTTCATTTTCACACAGAAATTCAGTCAAAAGTGTGTAATACTTCTAAAACGAACCCCCCTTTTTGTAAAAACGAACCCCCTTCAAAGAAATCCTGGATCCGCCGCTGCCTAGAGCTATGTATCTCTGATATATATGTATGATCATAATCCCATGATATGTTATTTGTAATTCACTAGATTAAATTGTTGTTGTTGTTTAAAAAACGATTGTACAATCGATAATCAATCGGTATGACTCTCCGATTATCGATAGTGATTTTGCTGTCCGATATACAACACTAGTTTCTCCTTTTGTCTCAATATTTTCTATGCCATATTTTACACAAATCCTATCTTTAAGAACATCCATTTTGTCATTTGTAGCAGTTTTTGAATTGGATCACCCTAAAATTGTGTCGTTTGGTAAAGGGTTATAGGATTCACTTCTGATAATCAGGCATGCAAACCAGATACTCTTTGATTCCAAACATTCACGTAATGGTAATAATCTTTTTAAGTTCATCCATTATTCTATACGTGCTTGCCTATAAATCTGTACTGAATTAATTTATTTCTACATGAATTATGTACTGTAGTGCGTGAATGGACATGCTGAGGACTTAATTGAAAGAAGAAGACAACAAAATGTATAGTAAATTAATAAAGATTTGTGTACAAAATATAACCTGAAATATTTAGGCAAAAGGAGAAAATGCATTTTTTTTTTAATTTGCTTCAATATTTTCCCAAGTCAGTGTTTCCACTCAGATTTTTATTTGGGGGTTTTGCACGCACTGCCATTGAAAAATGGGGGTATGGGACAGAAAATAGGGGTAAAAACGAAATATCGGTTTTTCGGGAATCTTCGGTACTTTCCGTAAATATATCAATATGCACAGAAAAATGATTTCTTGTTTTGTTTCTTAAGTATAAATGACAGACGGGGCTCGCGCTGGCGATCGCCACTTCAAAAGCCTTAGACGAGTTCCGCGACAATTTTTTAAAAAAGTGGGTCAAAAAATCGAATGTAGCTCAGACTTGACTCCATCTTTTACCGTAAATCAATCGCTGATTAACATGACTGTCAACACTTACTTTTTATTTAATTCAAAAGATAGATTGGCTGTCTAAATGGTCGAGTAAGCACATCAGTTTAATTATGTACAACTTACTCAACTTTTATAAACAAATCATAGTAAAACGTAACCTTATTTGGGTGCGGAAAAATCATGTGATTGTATTGAAACTGGAATGACTACGTCATCAATAGACTGTGTTTGCGGCGACTTTGATCTTGCTCAAATCATCACATATGAGTAACACAGATTTTCTAAAGTTTCCTTGTTTAGTTTCACTTTCGGGATTGTTGATCTCCTTGCATACACCCGAAGATCCTGATCCAAATTTTGTGCGTGAAATCACGTACGGGAGCATAATTTTGTATGTTATTTCTTTCAAATATGCGTGTTTCATGCACAATTTGGCGTGAATGGAAACTCTGCAAGTCCTTTTTTGTTAGGGGTGTAAAAACCAGGTCTTGTTTGGGACAACTTACCAATCACTGCAGCAATATCTATCAATAGCGTAAACAATATTGTCACACAAAACGACTTGAGCTCCATAGTTACGGGGAACTGTCAATTCTCGTAATCTAAAATAAAGAGAAAAACCATTTAAATTCCCCCAAAAAACTTGAATAAAAATTTATCAATAATATCCACAAGAATTTACATTAACAATCTGCACCATGATGCGGCCTCTAAGTGACCCCCCCCCCATCAAACCAAAAAACAACATGCACACCAAAACACAACTACATATCGCACAACCATTTAGGTAATGAATTTGAAATCTCCCATTAGTTAAACGTCTTTAACTTCTATGGAAATACGCCATGTTTTATGGGGAAGACAAAATCAATTGGTAAAATCATGGTACGAAATGTTTATGGTGCGAAAAGTTGAAGGCAATAAAAATCTGTTTTGCGTTTCCGCAAGCCATTTTCTGTACAAAATAAACATTGTCCTATATAAAGTAGAGAAAATTGTATATCTTTTCCAGGTTTATGTTACATTTTAATCTTCTAATTCAATGTGAAAAGGGATTTTGCGATTTTTTGACATTTTCCGGAAGTTGTCTCCGTTTTCAATAAAGGGAGATCACTCAAGTTTTGTAGACTAGAATTTTACGTTTGTACGTTTTTAGACTGGTAAATACTTGAAGCGACTTCACATTAAACCTTTTTCCCAAAAACAAGTCGTGGTTTTGACGTCTCTAAGTAGTAGAAAACAATTGGGAAAGGTTTAAGTATTGAGGCAAAAGAAGAAAATGTGATAAGAAGCACTCTTTCCTTTCATATTTTCTATGCCACATCATGATTATTTTTATTTAGGCCTAATTAACATAATTCGTATTACGCCAAACGCTTTCTAGGTCTAGATATAGCTTTCAAATAGATTCTCTAATATTTTTCTGTTTTGAAAAGGGTTAAAATCCGTCCAAAACGACAAAATGGTAGTGTCGATCGGTATATGTTATGTACAGCGGCACTTTCAAATGACTGCATGAAATATCGGACTATAGCCATATTTTGATCTTTTCGAATAGAAAACAATGGGAAATGAAGACATTGCTTGTTTTATCTTGTGGAGCGTTCAAAAGCGTCATTATGTGAAAATAGATTCATTTTAGGCTACTTACTTTGTTAACTTACCGTTAAGCATCTTCTGTTGTACATAACTACCCTTTTTAATCAATAAACTTCTCCAATCTGATCCATCTAATTTGATCTTCATGATTGTGGCATTTTGGACATAGGCCTATAAAATCAAGCCATTCTGTCTTTGTTATTTTAACCCTTTCCCAAACAAGACCTGGTTTTGACGTCCCTAATAGATATGGCTTGGGAAAAGCAGTTTCTCCTTTTATCTCAATATTTTTGGGCTATTTTGTACACAATTTCTTTCTTCAGCAACATTTATTCTGTCCTCTACAGTAGCTTTCATATCCAACCACCCAAAATTTTAGTCGTTTGGGAAAGGGTTTAATTCATGAGGTCCCAGGTTCGATCCCCGACCAGGGCAAATATCTTTACTGACAAAAATCACACCGTACAACCGGTAGCGGCGACGACAGACGATAGTCAGCGAAGACAGATTATGTGACTGATATAAGGTAAACGTTAGGTCAACTTTAAAATTTATTCGTATAAATAAACTAAAGGATATAATTTATTCAATACTCGTTAATATGCGTTTAAGTGTTTAGAGCTTCTAGTTCTAAAAAATAAACCTTTCCACTTATCCATCGCATATATAATGCGACAGTCATTGATTATATCTGAGTTTTCCCAATAAAAGTTACAAAATATCAAATATTTTGCATAGCTCTCAATAATTATGTGCTAGTTTAATTTGTACACAAGTAAGGTTATGTTCATCTAACGATATTTCTTCCAAATCTAAACCGTACTGCACATGTGTGTCTTTGAAAACGATATATAGTAATAGAACAAATAATAATAAAAAAAAGAATGTTGGCTCTGTCGACAGATTTAATTTTACGGAGTCTGGTGTCGCCACAACCGGTTGTACGGTGTGAATTAATGAATTCTTGATTAATTGTTAATGTCGTTAACATATGTGTATGGCGTACCAAATGGGTCAAAAGTCTATTTAAAGCGTGCACGCATAAAATATACGCGTCGACGCGTAAATTTTATGCGTCGACGCGTATATTTACGCGTCGATTCCTAAAATTTGTACGCGAGCAGTTGAAAATATATGCGTCGACGCGTAGGCTATATTTTATGCGTGTACGCTCTATATAGACTTTTGACCCATTTAGTACGTCATATATGTGGACGAGCAGATGGAAGTTCGGTAAAGACTGTATGGAAGTATGTCTACTGGACTACTCGTATCATAAAAGACACCAATGGTTAGGTGCTCCAGCCGGTACGATATGACCATGTGGCAGCTGAAAGAGGTTAAACCCAATCAGCCAATCAGCCTTTGTAATTAATTATAGGCCTATTTGTGAGAAAATAGACGTTCGTAATATTTCCTTGTACATAACGTTACCCAATCAACTACGTCAGAGATGTTGTAGTTCTTAACCCTTTCCCAAAATAAGATATGGTTTTGACGTACCTAATACGGAAAGCACTACTTTGAAAATGAAATAGAAACTGATTACTAATATTTTCTCCTTTTGTCTCAATAATTTCTTTACTAGGCTACATTTCACACATATATTTATAAACAATGACTAGGCCTAAGTCACCTGCAACAGCATCTTTCAAATTGGAATAATCTAAAATTTGGTCGTATAGGAAAGCCTGTGCACAATCAGTCAAAGTACCATTTCGCTACTTTTCAACGGAAACCTCGTAACTGCAGCTTAAAACAAGCTGCAGTTACGAGGTTTTCGTTGAAAAGCGACAATTTGTCGTTCACCAAACAAGACTTGCTTTTGACGTCCGTTCTTATTTATAATCACTGATGTCAATAATACAAGGAATAGGAAATGGATAATAAATGACACCCGTCACGCTAAAAGGGACCTTATCCGAATTCCAAAGATCCAAATTTGACAAACTTATCAAACTCCGTAAAGGATAACCAGTTATCTTATGTAAAAAATGAACATATAGTAAGATAGGGAAAACATTCAAGATTTAGAAAATTACATAAAAGTGAAAAGTGTCGACCCTAGTCTGGCTGCGCGGTCTGCGCAGACAGACTAGGGTAGATATTTTTCACACTTCCTATAAGGTCCCTTTAGCGTGACGAGTCACAAATGTATGAGCCGCGACCTGGGAAAACGCCCTTTATAGCATCTGAGGCAGCCATTCTTCAAGATTAGCCTTATCTGAAATGTAATCTGACAGAGACCCATGCTGCTTTCTTATACTAGTAGTTGCTGTAGGTTATTAACCCTTATCATGCTGTTCACGTCAATTTCTGTTTGTGACAAAAGCTTTGGCAGGCAGTATAGACTAAGATCAGCCTGCACAGACGTGCAGTCTGACCTTAGTCTACACTACCTGCTTTCTACTCCATTATTATGGCAAAAACTTAAGCTTATGCTATTGTTAGGTCTCTTTGTTTAAAACAAAATTTAAAGTCAGCAGGACAAGGGTTAAGAAGCTACTAAGTATTTGAGAACAGCGTGAGTCCTAAACAGACTGCGTGTATACACAGGGTGATCTAGAACTATGTTGGGCTCAAAGGCCTTGGGTGACCTTTTTTAAAATCCTGGTCCACATGTATCAATTATGTACGAAACATTCTTATATGGTTAGATCAATATTTATTTTCAGACGTTTTTGTACACTAAGACGGTTTCTTCTTTACATGCGATTCTAAAACTGGTAAAGGCGAGGTTTCTCTAGTTTGATTAATTAAAGGACGATCAAACCCTGGATCTTCTTTGGCCTGAAATTCTAAAACTGATAATGGCGATTTTGTTCTAGTTTGACTAATCAAAGGACACTCGAAGTTTGATTCTTCTTTGACTTGAAATTCTAACACTGGTAAAGGTGTTGTTGTTCCACTTTGACTATTAAAATGACACTCAAAGTGTTGTACTTCTTTGTCTTGAACTTCTAACACTGGTAAAGGCGAGGTTGTTCTAATTTGACTATTTAAAGGACACTCAATGTCTGGTTCTTTTTTGACTTGCGATTCTAAAACAGGTGAAGGTGGTGTTGATCTGGTTGAACCAGTAACAGTACATGCAAAGTCCCACAGCGGTTCTTTTTTGATTGGCAATTCTAATGGAGAAGTTGTTCTAGCTTGACCAGCAGTGAATGCGCCACTTTCTGTCAAGGGTAGATCTGTGAGTATAGGTATTTCATCAGGCTTGTATAAACGTTTCGTATATCTACCATTAACGGGGCGTTTTAGTGAATGTCCTAGCTTGAGCTTTGGGTCTGGATTTTGTTCAGTCGGTCGTCCATCAACAAAATGATCCGAACACACTCGATGAGATCTACATGGTTCAAAATATTCATAATCACTGTGCGTCGAAGCTCTTTTCAGTATCCGTATCCACCTCCGCCTTTTATCGGGGTCAAGTCTTTTAGTAGGAAATGTGAATAGCTCGAATGGTGGTGGACATGGGCAGTTATCTTGTAAATCTCCATGGGTAGGACAGGTACAGTCTCGCCATTTTCTTAACCAGTAGTCCCCATTTTTACAGCCTATGACGTAGCAGTGTCGTGAAGTGGATCCACCGAGAGACATGGTAAATTTTGTCACACCTATAAAGACAGAAATCCAGTAATCCGAGTCTTCTCTGATGTAATTATACGCTCTTTGATATTTTGATTTTTCGCTACTTTCGCGAAAAATCAAAATATCAAAGAGCGTATTTACATCAGAGAAGACTCGGATTAGAAGTCCAGATAAAATGGATAATGGCTTTTCAAAATGAAACTGTCTCCTTGAGACAATTCCTATGAGTACTATCAACATTGCGTTTGGGAATAAGAAAGTAGAAATGTTTTTACCACCTCTTATCTGTTTATCTGAGAGGTGATTCACAGTTGAATCACTTTTTTAGCGAGCCTGGACTTTATGTCCGGGGAGCTAATGTCACAGCCCTAGTGTCGGCGTCGAGTCCCGTCCCGTCGCGTCCCGTCCCGTCTTCACTTGAAAAACTTTAACCTGGTCTATATCTCAGGCACTATTAGAGATGCAACCTTGATATTTCATACATAGATACATCTCGACAAGGCCTTTCATTTGGGACCATGACCTTTGACCTAGTGACCTTGGAGTTTAACCTACCTTTGAAAAACTTTAACCTGGCCTATATCTCAGGCACTATTAGAGATACAGCCTTTATATTTCATACATAGATACATCTCGACATGACCTTTCATTTGGGACCCTTACCCTTGACCTTGTGACCTTGACCTTGGAGTTTGACCTACTTTTAAAAAAAATTGCTGTTTTTGTGACAAGCTCCTGTATAGGCGAGCTACGTTGTCCGCGGACAACTCTTGTTTGTAAATGCCAGTCTCTAGAAGCATTTGTCATAAGTGGTAATATTTTCTATATAGTATGTAGACATAAAAGATGGGCTTTTATGCCCATTTTTTATTTTGAAGGGATCCATTTCCGAATAAAAACAGTCCCGTATAAACAGGGGGCTATGGGGCTTAGTCCCCCCGCCCCACACTTTGATCAAAAACGCCGAATTTCCCTTATTTTACACTGAAAAAATTAGGGAGAGTCCAATTTAGTCCCTCCCAAATATTCAGACACAGTGGCTTGAACGCATCCAATCCTACCAGCCTGAAAATTTTGAAGTATACTGGATATATTTCTGTGATCCCATTATTGATCATTTTCAGGTGATTAACCTTCACGAAAGGTTGGTATAAAAGACGACACCGAGGTAGGTCTTCGTATGTTAAGTCTAAAACAATATATCAAAATATAAAGTTACGTAAACTTCCGTTATTCAAGTCTAAACAGGGTTCCCAGTGTCATTTTACAGCATACTTGCACCCCCTCTATACGAAACATAGAAGGCTGCTTGCAAAAATTGGGGGTGTAAGATTCAATTTTGGGAGTGCAAAACCCCCATATGGGGGTTTTGGGGAACCCTGCTAAAACAATATATCACAATATAAACTTAAATTGTACTTAAACGTCTTTGTTATTCAAGAATTTGGGAAAAAATAGACGAAATCATAGCCTACGTGTATATATTTCTATTTGTGATGACAATGCAGATGACAATTTTCGCTAGTAAGTTGTTATGTTTAACATTATAATATTTAGGCATACTCTTTAAAAAAAATCCAAACCAGTAGCCTATGTCTAGTTCTTAAGCTTACATTGAACATTCTGACAAAACACAAATTAAAGTTGCATACGAAACCAATCAAACTTCATTTGTTTCAGAAGGTTATTTATAAATATGTTTACAAGCTCGTTGACTTTTAAAAAAAAAACTTTATGCCATCGCCATAACCCTAGTATTCTTCCCTATAAATGATTGACAGGACTTCGAGTAAAAAGTATCCCAGCCAAAGATTTTAGGGTAGCAATATAACTCGTACCGAAGTCATCTCGTACCAAATTAGTCAACTCGTACCAATTTTTAGTCTTGAAACTCAGGCGTGCCAAAATTTTGGTCAAGGCTCGTATATCTGTAAACCACAGATTTCAACAAAGCACTGAGGAACACGAGCTCTTTGATGAAGACGGTTGCTTGAATTTTCTGACAAAAAGCAATAACGTAAACATACAAAGTGGTAAAAAATGCCCCTAAATCTGTTTGGGACAACGTGTAGGCCTACTTACAGTTATATTAAGTCAGTTGACGTGCATTTTTCCCAAGCAGTTAAAGATTTAGCTGTAAATTGATAGACGTATAATTATTAGGATATCATACCTGCAGTAAGTTTAGTCTGTTTATTATCGTATTTGTGTTAAAAACTTCGCGGGATACACAAAGGCCGTTTTGTTTACTCTCCATTCCGAAGTAGGTCAATGTGGTGGCAGAACAGTGTTTTATGTGTCTTGAGGTGAATTGGAAACCCCTGCTAAAATATCAACTGAAATTTTCTCCTTCATCCTATTTTTCAGCTATATTGTACTCAAATCTCTTCTTTGGCATCTAGGTTTGTCTTCTGCAGCATATTTGGTTCGAGAGACAAAGGGTAAGGGCTAGTTTCTGGAGTGACACCACGTAGATAATTGACCGGAAGTTGTCTTGTTTATGTTGTTGTTCCAGGCTGTCACTTTTATTTTGAGACAATTTTAGGTAAATTACACAATGCCGCTTTTAGAATCGTAAAAAGTCACATTATTTTTCCATGACTTCATTGAAATATTCACACACGTTCACCAAAGAGAGTCTAATATAGGTGGATCTTGTGTAGAATTGATTATGCAATGGGTTTTCGCGACATCTATCTTTTTTCTCTTCCTCAGCTCTTGTTCTTCAAAGCCAATCATATACTGTTACACACGATAATTTTCATGTTTGTTCTTGTAGAACTTCGTAAAAGGGTTTTGTTTAGAGCTTTAAACCAAATTAATCTGGGAAAGGTGCAGTTTAAAAGTTAAAGAAAATCATATAATTGGTTACAGAATGAGGCCTCTTGTTGAAGTCATCGACGCTGATCAGAGTCGCAATACTGGATGGTAGTCTGTGATTTTTGAGAAAATGACAATATTTCATTCAATTTGCCTTGGTTTCGGTTCCGTTCTCAAAGCTGTGAGAAGAAAACTGAAAGCAGGGTTTCACCGTTTGGACTAGTTATAATAACGTAACCGAAACCTTTTTGAATTTTGATCTGGGTTTCGGTTACAATTCCTTCGGTTCCTATTCGTTGCAATGGAGCAGGTGCTGGAATGATTCATTCCAGCAAGATTAGCATAGACAAACTTCAATATAAAGCTATGGAATGTAGTAAAAATGTTACCTGACAACAGGTTAACCATTTTTCTGTCAATACAGCATAGTTTTATGTTGAAATCACTTTCAAATAAAGTTCAATTCAATTTTAAAGCAGAGCTCCCACCCATTTTATTCTACTGAAACTTGAATTTTCCGTTGGAAGAAAAAAATGATAACAATTCTTGTTGATACTTTTTAACCAAATTTTTGCCATGGAATATCTTTTTATGGGATTAACATCTGATAAGATAAAGATATGTTAGTATTCAAAAATTTATGCAAGTAAATGTGTTTTCCACTTTTTTGTCTTGCTCCAAAGAAGGAATAGGGTGGACTCGTAGCCACAAACCGATACCCGGCATCATCAAGTTTGTGGATACGATATCGCAGCTACGTTTGGGCCTCTTCAATCAAAGCATATAATCTGTAGACAAGTCTGTAATCTGCAAACAAGTGAGATACCTATTCATGCAGAGCTTCAGATAAGAGAGGATGTTGACATTTATTGGTTACTAAATCCTATGTTGTGGGTACTCATTTCAGTCGACTCACAACATAGCATTTTGATTTAAATTACAAATTAGAGTGCTTTAACCATGGCACCCTTTATCTTTTGCTCTGTATTCACGCTATGTTGTTACCATAGTATTTAACCCTTTCCCGAACGACAAAATTTTAGGGTGATCCACTTCAAAAACTTCCAAAAATGACAAAATGGATGTTTTAAAGATATAATTTGTGTATAATATGGCATAGAAAATATTGAAACAAAAGGAGAAACTGCTGGTTATCAGCAGTTTCTTCTTTTGTTTCAATGTTTTCCCAGGCATTTTCTATCAGGGACGTCAAAACCAGGTCTTGTTTTGGAAAGGGTTAAGCTACAGAATCCTGGTAGCACATGTGTGAGCTTACAAACGGTTTAACCACTCCTGATTCATCTTCATATATTCATTAACTTTTTCCCAAACAAGACCTGTTTTTGGAGTCCCTAAGGTAAAAGGCTTAAGGAAACATTGAGGCAAAGGAAGAAAATGCGGATAAGCAGCATTTTCTCCTTTTGCATCAATATTTTCTTTGATATTTTACATGTATACAAATTGCCTTTAAATTAACATGCAATTTGTCCTCTGCATCAGATTTCAAAATGTAACAGCCAATTTTTTTTGCTGTTTGGGAAAGGGTTTACACAAAGTGGTATGACTGGTATCAGGGGCGACAATAAGTCTAAACTCAGGCTCTTGCATGGGTTAACTTAAAATGCATGTTTTTTTTCCAAAGATTTGTGAAGAGGCCTTAGCCTGTTCATTTTGTGAAATTTTAGCGCGCTCTTCTAAACGTTTTGTGAAAACATTTTTAGTAACAAAGTAAGTATTAAGTACAATTTATGCTTAAAGTGTCCGTTGATTGGCAAAAATCAAACTCTCATGTCGAAAAAACATCCTTTTAAGCAGTGATTGGGAAAGACATTTCTTCGATGCGACAATGTCGCTTCGACTTACAAAATCAATGTGACATTATGAAAATTGATGTGACAATTATAGGGTAAAATTGCTCCATTCTCATATACAGCAAAATTCAATGGGACAAGGGCCCACTCATTAGCTAAAACAATGTGACATTTGGAATTTCAATGTGACTATGGCGCAGGCCTTTCCCAGTCACTGTTTTAAGAACCAAATATCAAAGTTTCTACAATTTATAAACATTAGAAGTGTTTTTATTTCGTCTTTTAAATTGGATATTTTGGTCTTTTCTGATCTTTGCCGAACAAAAAACGCTAAACTTCCAATTTGAAGTTATGACATCATACTTGCCACTTTATGACGTCATGGCGGGAAAAACGGGCAGTCATGGGTCATTTCCCGGTAAGCCTGAGATTTCTGACAAAGTAAAGTGTCCGACTTTTCTGTCATAAAGCAACTTCCCCAATCGATACTCAAAACATGGAATTCATCCTTGGTAAATGTTAGAAAAAATGTTAAAACAGTCAAAGAATATGTCGTTAGTGAGTGAGGGAATGTGCCAAAGAACGGTTTAAGGTTGTCTGTATTACTCTGACGTTCGAGAAAATGCATAATAACTGAAACGTCGCTTTATGGCAGAAAAGTCGAACACATTATCTGTGTCAGAAACCTCATGCTCCAAATTGAGGGCGGAGACAAGCCACGGTATGACGTCATTCAGTGGAGATTCACGGAGATTGCCGATCTTTATTTCCTTCTATGTATCGACGTAAAGAAAAGCAAATAAAACTTTCAAAACAATCAAGTTTGACGGAACTTTTATAAAACACGTTGATTTAATGATTTTCTTCTAATATACGGCGAAATCAACTGTCGAGCTTGGTAGCCTTTAAATCACAGTGCTTTATTAATGAAATACTATTTGATAATTATATCAATGATAAAACTAGCTGTAAATTATACAGAATGACTTAAAGCAGAAACTATGCATGAAATGCAAGTTTAAAGCACAAGTTTTGTGAATTTTTTCCGCCATAATTGTGAAAAAATGAGCCTATTTCCACTTGTGAATTTGTCTGTTATAGGCCTCTGCCAAAAAATGAAAAAAGCCCTGAAATGCTTCTGCAGGTCAAATGCAGTGTTCTCCCCAGCCCAATAAGCTGTATCGGCCCCACTACAGCTTCATGTAAATCAATGTATTGCCCCTACAGCTTCATAATTACCCCTACAGCTTAATTTCTTCAAAATGGTCACCAAAGAGAGACATTTAGAGATATTTCATGTCAAAAACTGATTAATGGGGCATTCTTTTAAACTAAAAACTACTAATTCTGTATAAAACATTATGGGGAAAGAAGAAATTGCTCAAATTGAGCAATTTCTTCTTTTCCCATAATGTTTTTAATCACAATTATTTGCATGAACACCATGTGTCGCAAGGTTTACCAATGCCACTACGGCTTCAAAATATTCTGCGGAGAACCCTGGTTCAGTAAAAACACAACTTGTAAGGCCTTAGTGTCTTTATTTCTTTTTCAGAATGATGTACTTCATCAGTTAAGTCTTAAAGATGTTGCCGTTTGCGACACGGAATCGTAAAGTGATGATATCCCTTGACGAGGGTCCTACAGGTCCCGGCACTTCCAGCGATGCCCTCTCCACATTCAAGTCAGCAGCATTCAAGCTTCGACGATTAAGAATTCCAGGAAAACTGAAATTTCTGCTGTTTGTGATATGTTTACTTGCAGTGTTTTTGTACGCAAAGATTTTTGGGGGTTTGGGTCAGAACAGTTTAACACAGGAAGAATTTTTAGAAGTGCAAAAATGTCCCGCCTGCTATGGGAGTAGTCTTTGTTTTGAACTTTTCGATAATCAAATCCAATTCTCAGGAATGTCACAATATCGCGTGTTCGATACATTAAACATGAGAAATGTACACTTTGCTTTCCATAAATATCGGGAACATGATGTTGTTATTAAAAAACTTGGATTCAATAAAGAGATAAAAGAAGTGGACAATTGGGTCTGCAAAGACTCGTTCCGTGATCCAGATTGTAATATTGCTCAAAGGTTTGCAGTCACGCAAACCGCTCAGGATATCAAAAAGAATGGACTTTCTCCGAAACATTTGAAGGGTACAACCTTCATGTTTATGTGTCCGTCTTATAGACTTGTAGACAGAGTGATAGAGAAATATG
Organism: Fragum sueziense; assembly: GCA_963680895.1. Classification (NCBI taxonomy): domain Eukaryota; kingdom Metazoa; phylum Mollusca; class Bivalvia; order Cardiida; family Cardiidae; genus Fragum; species Fragum sueziense. Next base: position 7,662,487 of record OY804607.1, read on the forward strand.
TGGAGAAGAATAGAGGAGATTATATCTCGCTAGATAGTCAGCTACAAATTCTGTTTACAGCAAAAGTTAACCCAGAAACGCTACTCTTACAGGTAAGAAATACAAGAGATACACCTGAGGCGCGTTTTTTAGAGCGAGATTTCTTGAGATTTCTTAAGATGTTTTAGGATAAAGCGCTCTTTTGAGCAAGATTTTTAAGATGATCATTGCGAGCCGCCATGTCATGATGACGTCATTTGTATGAAGTATGGAGCATTCGGAACACCTCGCTTATAATCTCAATCTCAAAGACGCTGTATCAAAAACATTTTAAGAAATCTTAAAAAATCTCGCTCTAAAGAACGTGCCTCTGGTTACTATTTTACCCTTTCTCAAATGGCCAAAGTTTGAATATAAAAGATGCTGCAGAAGATAAAATTTCAATGGACGTTGATAAGAATTGAATATGTTCAGTATGGCAAGGAGTAATTAGGAAAATATTGAGGCAAAAGAGAGAAAATGCTGGTTATCAGCATTTTCTTCTTTTTGCCTCAATATTTTCCAAGTCTTTTCCAACCAGTGACGTAAAAATGACGCCTTGTAGATAGAGAAATATGTTGAGAAGAAAAGAACGGACTTTCTCCGAAACATTTGAAGGGTACAACTTTCATGTTTATGTGTCCGTCTTATAGACTTGTAGACAGAGTGATAGAGAAATATGTAGAGAAGAATCGAGGAGATTATATCTTGCTAGATAGTCAGCTACAGATTCTGTTTACTGCAAAAGTTAACCCAGAAACACTACTCTTACAGGTAAGAAATACAAGAGATACACCTGAGGCGCGTTTTTTAGAGCGAGATTTCTTGAGATTTCTTAAGATGTTTTAGGATAAAGCGCTCTTTTGAGCAAGATTTTTAAGATGATCATTGCGAGCTGCCATGTCATGATGACGTCATTTGTATGAAGTATGGAGCATTCGGAACACCTCGCTTATAATCTCAATCTCAAAGACGCTGTATAAAAAACATTTTAAGAAATCTTAAAAAATCTCGCTCTAAAGAACGCGCCTCTGGTTACTATTTTACCCTTTCTCAAATGGCCAAAGTTTGAATATAAAAGATGCTGCAGAAGATAAAATGGATGTTGATGAGATTTGAATATTATCAATATGGCAAGGAATGATTAGGAAAATATTGAGGCAAAAGAAAGAAAATGCTGGTTATCAGCATTTTCTTCTTTTTGCCTCAATATTTTCCATGTCTTTTCCAATTAGAGACATCAAATTTAGGCCTTGTTAGACACAGATAGAGAAATATGTGGAGTTGAATCGAGGAGATTATATCTCGCTAGATAGTCAGCTACAGCTTCTGTTTACTGCAAAAGTTAACCCAGAAACACTACTATTACAGGTACATTGTAATTAATAAATACATATACTTATTTTACCCTTTCTAAAATGGCCAAAGTTTCATCCATTTGAATATAAAAGATGATGCAGAAGATAAAATGGATGTTGATAAGATTTGAATATGTTCAATATGGCAAGGAATAATTAGAAAAATATTGAGGCAAAAGAGAGAAAATGCTGGTATCAGCATTTTCTTCTTTTTGCCTCAATATTTTCCAAGTCTTTTCCAACCAGAGACATAAAAATGACGCCTTGTAGATAGAGAAATATGTTGAGAAGAATAGACGGACTTTCTCCGAAACATTTGAAGGGTACAACATTCATGTTTATGTGCCCGTCTTATAGACTTGTAGACAGAGTGATAGAGAAATATGTGGAGAAGAATCGAGGAGATTATATCTCGCTAGATAGTCAGCTACAGATTCTGTTTACTGCAAAAGTTAACCCAGAAACACTACTCTTACAGGTAAGAAAAACATTCTACCTATTTTACCCTTTCTCAAATGGCCAAAGTTTCATCCATTTGAATATGAAAGATGCTGCAGAAGATAAAATGGATGTTGACAAGATTTGAATATGTAACTTCAATATGGCAAGGAATAATTAGGAAAATATTGAGGCAAAAGAGAGAAAATGCTGGTATCAGCATTTTCTTCTTTTTGCCTCAATATTTTCCAAGTCTTTTCCAACCAGAGACGTAAAAATGACGCCTTGTAGATAGAGAAATATGTCGAGAAGAATAGAGGAGATTATATTTCACTAGATAGTCAGCTGCAAATTCTGTTTACAGCAAAAGTTAACCCAGAAACACTACTATTACAGGTAATAAATACATATATTTATTTTACCCTTTCTCAAATGGCAAAATTTTTGTCCATTTGAATATAAAAGATGCTGCAGAAGATAAAATGGATGTTTAAAAGAATTGAATATGTTCAATATGGCGAGGAATAATTAGGAAAATATTGAGGCAAAAGAGAGAAAATGCTGGTATCAGCATTTTCTTCTTTTTGCCTCAATATTTTCCAAGTCTTTTCCAACAAGAGACGTAAAAATGACGCCTTGTAGATAGAGAAATATGTTGAGAAGAATAGATGGACTTTCTCCGAAACATTTGAAGGGTACAACCTTCATGTTTATGTGTCCGTCTTATAGACTTGTTGACAGAGTGATAGAGAAGTATGTAGAGAAGAATCGTGGAGATTATATCTCACTAGATAGTCAGCTACAGATTCTGTTTACAGCAAAAGTTAACCCAGAAACACTACTCTTACAGGTGAGAAATACATCTACCTATTTTACCCTTTCTCAAATGGCCAAAGTTTCATCCATTTGAATATAAAAGATGATGCAACAGATGAAATTGATGTTGCTAAGATTTGAATATGTAACTTCAATATGGCAAGGAATAATTAGGAAAATAATGAGGCAAAAGAGAGAAAATGCTGGTATCAGCATTTTCTTCTTTTTGCCTCAATATTAAATCCAAGTCCTTTCCAATTAGAAACATCAAATTTAGGCTTGGTTAGAGACAGATAGAGAAATATGTGGAGAAGAATCGAGGAGATTATATCTCGCTAGATAGTCAGCTACAGATTCTGTTTACAGCAAAAGTTTACCCAGAAACACTGCTTTTACAGGTAAGAAATACAAGAGATACACCTGAGGCGCGTTTTTTAGAGCGAGATTTCTTGAGATTTCTTAAGATGTTTTAGGATAAAGCGCTCTTTTTAGCAAGATTTTTAAGATGATCATTGCGAGCTGCCATGTCATGATGACGTCATTTGTATGAAGTATGGAGCATTCGGAACACCTCGCTTATAATCTCAATCTCAAAGACGCTGTATCAAAAACATTTTAAGAAATCTTAAAAAATCTCGCTCTAAAGAACGCGCCTCTGGTTACTATTTTACCCTTTCTCAAATGGCCAAAGTTTGAATATAAAAGATGCTGCAGAAGATAAAATGGACGTTGATAAGAATTGAATATGTTCAGTATGGCAAGGAATAATTAGGAAAATATTGAGGCAAAAGAGAGAAAATACTGGTATCAGCATTTTCTTCTTTTTGCCTCAATATTTTCCAAGTATTTTCCAACCAGAGACGTAAAAATGACGCCTTGTAGATAGAGAAATATGTTGAGAAGAATAGACGGACTTTCTCCGAAACATTTGAAGGGTACAACCTTCATGTTTATGTGCCCATCATATAGACTTGTTGACAGAGTGATAGAGAAATATGTGAAGAAGAACCGAGGAGATTATATCTCGCTAGATAGTCAGCTACAGATTCTATTTACAGCAAAAGTTAACCCAGAAACACTACTATTACAGGTAATTAATAAATACATATACTTATTTTACCCTTTCTCAAATGACCCAAAGTTTCATCCATTTGAATATGAAAGATGATGCAGAAGATAAAATGGATGTTGATAAGAATTGAATATATTCAGTATGGCAAGAAATAATTAGGAAAATATTGAGGCAAAAGAGAGAAAATGCTGGTATCAGCATTTTCTTCTTTTTGCCTCAATATTTTCCAAGTCTTTTCCAACCAGAGACGTAAAAATTAGGCTTTGTAGACAGATAGGGAACTATGTAGAGAAGAATCGAGGAGATTATATCTCGCTAGATAGTCAACTACAGATTCTGTTTACAGCAAAAGTTAACCCAGAAACACTGCTCTTACAGGTAAGAAATACATCTACCTATTTTACCCTTTCTCAAATGGCCAAAGTTTCATCCATTTGAATATAAAAGATGCTGCAGAAGAATTCAAGATAAAATGGATGTTGATAAGATTTGAATATGTTCAATAAGGCAAGGAATAATTAGGAAAATATTGGGGCAAAAGAGAGAAAATGCTGGTATCGACATTTTCTTCTTTTTGCCTCAATATTTTCCAAGTCCTTTCCAATTAGAGACATCAAAGTTAGGCCTGGTTAGAGACAGATAGAGAATTTTGTAGAGAAGTCAACTACATATTCTGTTTACAGCAAAAGTTAACCCAGAAACACTACTTTTACAGGTAACCAGCATTTTCTCCTTTATATCTATATTATTATCGGGGGCATACTGTTTTATTTGTGTCCGTCTGTCTGAAGACTTAAAACATTTTACCTTTTCTGCAAAAGTATTTGACAAACAAAGCTCAAATTTGGTATGTAACTTCCTTTCAATGGTATCTATCCGTTCCATATAATATGACCTTCCTCAAGGTCATCTGTTAACCCTTATCAACCCTTAACACAAAAACTTAACATTTTAGAAAAATGGCATTTTTGGGGGCATTCATGTAAACTTTACAAACACATCTTGTTTATGCTGTAATCAGTCATGGCGATTGGTGGAGATGGTCAGACCGTCAGACATGTCTGGTGAAATTTCCCTTGGTCTGCTCTGATGACTTTTGGGATACTGTCAGTCCCTCTGTCTGACACTAAATTATGATCTGTAAGATAGTGAATAAACAAATTGAAAAAACAAAGTTGGAATGTCTTCACCCCCACTTATCTGTAGCTCTGCTAACAACAAGACCTGGTTTTTATATCCCTAATATATAAAACTTGGGAAAACATTGAGACAAAAGAAGAAACTGCTGATAACCAGCAGTTTCTCCTTTTGTTTCAATATTTTTTGTCCTTTATTTTATATAAATAATATAATTATCAACATTTATTTTGTCATTTGCAGTAGCTTTCAAATTGAACCACTTTAAAATTTTGCTATTTGGGAAAGGGACCTGGGTTAATGTAGATCTATACCAATTCCATATTTATTTCTTTGAGACTGTCATCTTATTCTTCCGGAACTTTCATCATGTTTTCCTGTGTTTCAGACATTCCCAAGTGAGGAAGGCTGGCCCTTCCCCCGATACTATGGCGCCTGTGGCAGATATATGGTTGTAGAGCATGGAGTTGTTATTATATTGTGGCTTTTTAACAGAAAACTCGTAACTGCAGGTTGTTGTAAGCTGCAGTTACAAGGTTTTTGTTGAAAAGCAATTATATTCTATTTTCAGACATTCCCAAGTGAAGAGGGCTGGCCCTTTCCACGATACTATGGTGCCTGTGGTAGATATGTAGTGGTAGAGCACGGTGGAAGACCATTAGCTGAGTTCTATAATGCTCCATTCGCAAAGAGGGTAATTAATCAATTTATACTTTACAAATCAAGACATGGTTTAATGTCTTCAGTAGAAAAAGGCTTATAGTGACATTTCACGATTATTTTCACATAAATTTCACTTTTATTCTATCTGAAAGAGCACTTTTTCTTATGAAAATTCTGAAAATTCCAAGCCAAAATATTGAAACGTTTACGAGAAATATATATTTTTGTGCTAGAATTAAACCAATTGTTGTGGACAACTGTTCAGATTTATATAGAATTTTTCATTTCTGTCTCAACTTTGAATGCATATTTTTCACTTATAGATAGCAACTTCAAAAAACTGATAGCGTTTCTACGCATTAGAATAAACACTCTTTGCACCAAGACATACTTTTAAAAAATGAAATAAATGTGAAATGTCACTTTAAGAACTTTGAGGCAAATGAAATATGGGTTTAACTGTTTTACTAGAGTGGCGACACCTAAAGGATGTCACATGAAAGAATGAGTGAAATGAATAGAACTTGTTCTGCGCTTTGCAACTTATATAACTGACAAATTGATTTTTCTCAGAAAAATGACTTTGTGGATACCCAGATGGATGTTGCAAGAAGAGTTGCTGAGAATTTCATGGTAGCTAACCCACAATATCGTTTGGAAAAGTACACATGTACAAATTGCTTCCTTCAAGTATTTCTTATCTCATGTCTCGGCTTATAGTGGGGAAGCTTAAACTTGTTTTAAAAAAAAAAAAAGATTTAATACTTCTCTTTGTGATACAAGTACCAAATTGGCACAAATGTTCCTCATAGTATACCATTTTCAAAAGAGATGATATCCACAGCGTTCGACACTAACGGTGTCCCGGGATCCCGAGGGCACCAAAAATTAACAAGGACATCTGGGAATCACAAAACTGGTGTCCCGGCGGGACACTAACTTTTCCGACGGTATCAGAAAGAGTAATTATCAATTTTCAACTTTCAAACCTCATTTTTGGATGTCTCGAAAAATAAATCATCGTTATTATTAGTAGGCACATCGGACATTTGTTTGTTTTACAATCGGTCCGATACTTTTTTCCGTTCTGTCAGCAGCACTGTCCAACACTGATTTTGAGGTTTGTATGAAAATATCAACTATTTACTAAACAAGAACTGAGAATATAAATAAAAGGAAAATACCTTTTTTTCTATAATCCATGCGATAAATCAAGTGAACTTCCATCCCAAAACTAACACGAGTCACTCAAAAATGGGTCAGTCAATTACAAAGCATGGATAGAATCAGACATCAAAAGAAGACCGCGGAAGTGTTGGAAGAATTGGCACCGGGCCAAAAACATTTTGTGAGTTGACCCTTTCCCTTTTTTGGATGAAACATCGATGTAACCCTTTACACTTGTATTTTTTTCTTTTTATGCCCCTGATAGGGAGGCATCATAAATTTGACTTGTCCGTCCGTCCGTCCGTCCGTCCGTCTGTCTGTCCGTCCGTCTGTCCGTCATTCCGTCCAAAAACTTTAACATTGGCCATAACTTCCTTATTACTTAACATATTCGCTTCATACTTTACCACAACATTCCTTGGTACATTACCTTTCTGTAGGCACATACTTTGGTGACCTTGACCCCTGGATGACCTTGACCTTGAACATAGATTGGCCATAATTTAAAATCAAAGCGGTGTCGGGGGCATTGTCATCTTACAGTGACAGCTCTTGTTTCAATATATCTGTGGAGCTGTTTTAGTCTGCATTTTTAAAAAAATATTTCAAGTCAATTATGAAAAATGAAAAAAAAGTTGTCAGATGTTGCCAGTTTGCTACCACGAAAGCCAAAACATTTAAAAATACTCTATGCCACTTTGATATACTAAATGGTAGAAAAACTAAAGCTGGGGGAGGGGGTGGGGCTTATGTCCAGTGGGCTTTTGACCGACCGCGTACTCCATATCCCCTCTTATCTCCGGTTTGTTTATAAGTATTGCATGAAATACAGTGAAAGTATTTGACTCATTTACCATGTTAGAAATTATGTCGTTGACATCTCGCAGAGCCTAATTCGATATACTGCATAGCAGGGGCGTAACCAGGAAGTTTTAAATTATACGCACGCCGAAGTCGTGCAAGAGGGGGAGTGAAGGGGAGAGCACGAGAGGGGGTCTCCCCCTCTCTTTTTAAGGGGGTTCGGGGGACCTCCCCCGAGAAAATGTTAATATTCAGGATGGCAGCAGAACGATTCTGAGCCTTCTTTGAGACAGAATTTGAGCAAACACACACAAAAAACGCAAAAGCTGTTCACGATTGTTTTTTACATTACGCACGTGCGTAGTGTGCGTAATGGGCGTTACGCCCTTGCATAGTGTCGGGTTTCGTTCGACGACGTGCATACAACCTGCTTAATCAGGGTCAAAAGAAATTACCTACGCTTTTGTAAAGGCCCACTTTTATGTGACTGAATGACAACCCGTTTGATTTGTTTAATATCCCGACAGAGATAATGCAGAATCGTCAACATTTAGACAATTTTTAGCTTGTGCACAATCTTATATTGGTGTCTTGACCAGTCAGGTGTCGGCCTCAATTCGCAGTTGTGTCAGGGTATATCAACGTCTCAACATTAAACATCAAATTGTATTTAGTGATACAAGTGCTGCAAATCACTGACAAAAAACAAGAGGCCCAAGAGGGCCTGAATCGCTCCACTGGCTATAGTGGAATTATCTCGTGATTTCTTGTAAGCCTTGCACTGCCAAATCTTGAGCAGGGTTGCCCAAGGAACATCTCTGCCAAGTTTGGACTGAATTGGCCCACTGGTTTAATTCTAAAGAATTATTTCATGGTTTGTCAAATTCTGATAAGCCCTGCCTTATTACATCCATATTTATAGAACAATCACAATTTCACTTATAATGTAAGTAAAGGACTACCCAATGAATATAATAAATTGACCAAATGGTTGTTTTTAAAGAATGATTTTATGATTTCTCCCATCCTGATAAACCCTGCCTGCCAAAAATTTCACAAACAATTTAAATTTAGGGCTGCCGAAGGAACATTACTGCCAAATTGGTCTACATTGGCCCATTGGTTGATTTATAAAGAATTGTTTTGTGATTTCTCTAATGGGTATGGTAAGCCCACCCTGCAACGCCCACATTTATGGACCAATCAAAATTTCACTAACAATTTAAGTAAAGGGTCACCCAAGGTAAACTTCTGCCAAGTTTGGTCAAAATTGGCCAAATGGTTCATTTTTAAAGAAGTAGTTTGTGATTTATCTAAGTCTGATAAGCCCCACCCTGCCACGCCAACATCTAAAGACCAATCAAAATTTCACACATAATGTAAGTAGAGGGTTACCAAAGGTACATTTCTGCCAAGTTTCTTCAAAATTGGCCAAATGGTTGATTTTTAAAGAATTATTTTGTGATTTCCCTAAGTCTGATAAGCCCCGCCCTGCCACACCCACATTTATGGACCAATCAAAATTCTTTATACAATTTAAGTAAAGGGTCCCCAAGGAAGATTCCTGCAAAGTTTGGTCAAAATTGGCCTGCTGTTTTGAGAGAAGAAGATTTTTAAAGAATTATTTTGTGATTTCTCTAAGTCTGATAATCCCCTCCCTGCCACTACCACATTTATGGACCAATCAAAATTTCACAGACAATTTATACATGTAAAGAGTCACCCAAGGAACATTCCTGCCAAGTTTGGTCAAAATTGGCCCACTGGTTTGAGAGGAGAAGATTTTTAAAGAAAAAGTTAACGCACGCACGGACGCACGCACGACGGACACAACGCCATGACAATAGCTCACTGGCCTTCGGCCAGTGGAGCTAAAAATAAATAACCAGGATCAATGCTTCTCTTTTAAGTAGCCGCTTGACAAAAAGGTCTCTAGGACAAAATATCGACAGTGGTCTACTCTTCGTCACAAAAAATAAGAATGAGATATCAAAAATGAAAAAGAGGAAATACAGTATTGTATGGGTCAATACAGTGAGACACGGATCCATACCGGTGGTAATATGGTTTTGAAATCCGTGTAGATTTTTTAACAAGACCAAACACTTAATAAAACCCTATCATCGCCCGGAAATTCACACGGAATTGATACGGGTTATGATACGGGTCAATAAGGGTTGAAACAGGTTGACACGTTTTTTTTTTATTCCAAGTGGACCAGTATCGAAAACCGGCTATGTGTGACTGCGATTTTTATAATTTTGCCACCACGGTGAATCGTCGTTGATTTCAATATCCATGCACGGAAGTGCCATATTCTGTGTCGACCCGTGTACAGTACGGAATATCAGGATTTTGACAATCATAGCGTGTGCATTCCGCTCAATCGCGGGCAATTCCGTTCAATCACCACTCACGATCGTTCCGGTAGCGATCATGTTTTTTTCAATTAGCATGTAAAACCAATCATTGTGTTCAATCATGGCCTTATTTAAAAAAAAAAAAAAAAAAAAAAAACATTCAGGAAAAAAGCGATCATTCTGTTCAATCATGTTTTACCGTTCGATCAATTGATTCGGTCGGCACAATCCCTTCAGCCAATCAAAAACGTTGTCAGTCATAAAGTGCGGACCTGCACTCATTCGGTGGAGGTGAAAGCTTAGGTCTTTTTCCTTAAAGCATTACCAACTTTCAGCATTAATATCTCAACGACTACGCCTGATTATTAAAAGTGCGTTGGTAGATAGAAAGTTTAAATCACATTCTTTAAAGAAAGAGTTTTGTTTATGCATTTTAACGATGGATTTTTGAAATATTCTGCCTCAAAAATGGTATCCCGTAACGATAAAGACCGAGGTAGTACCCTTGATGAAAAAATGAAAGTGAGGCTATGACGTAATGCCGACTGATTCTATAGTTTCGTCTAAAACCGATTCGCTTTTTTGTCACAACAATAACAACAAAATGGTTGCCACGGCCGCTTTTGTGAGCATACCTTTTCCCCAGAAATAACTTATTTTAATATCTATGCTAGAGAAAATCTTTTCAAAACAAAGAGAACAAATGAGAAACCAGTGGCGGATCCAGAGGGGGTTTGGGAGATTCAAACGAACCCCATATGAAGCCTGATAATTTTATTTTCATGCAGAAATTCAATGACGTCTCTTCCTAGTTACAGTAACTATGGAGAATCCGCGAGGTATAAACAATATGGTAGCCATATAAAGTGTGTGTAATTTCCAGATAATTGCTGCATTATATTCTGGTCAAATGTCTCTTTTTTGTTGAAATAGCGCTGCTAGTCAGAGAGGATGACTAGACTAGTATTGGTTAATAGGAAATGGAGGAGAAAATTATTGGAATTTTATGTGATAACCGAATATATCCAATAGACGAGGTGTCACCTGTCAAAGACCGCCTTAGCCTCTTTCCTCGACACAATTGAGCATGAAGTTTATAAATGGCACTTTGACATTATTTCAAAAGTATGCTTATGGAAACAAGCCCAGCAAAAAAAAAAATACCATTTTTTTCATCTGCATAGATCTAGTCTAAATAAAAATTTCATTGGAAAAAAAATCAATGTTTTTTTTCTAATTTCTGCTCAAAACATATAGATTCTAGATTGTCGGTAGACTCTACATCAAGTTAAAACCATCTCAATAATGTGATTCGTACTACATATAGTACCCACAATCTATGTTTTGGAGCTGAACTCAGACCAAAAATCCATTAACATGTTATCAGACGACAAATTTTTGGACTGTTCTAAATGTAAAAATGTTACAGACGACAATTTTAAGTAACTGTAATTTTACAATTTTTGGTCTTTCTGGGTAGGAAATTTTGTCGGAAATGAAAAATTTGCTTTTCATAAACAATTTCTTCATTTTCCACAATGTTTTCTAAAGCCATTATCTCTAGGGTATTCAAAAAGAGTCATTGAGCGGAAATGGGCTAAGTCATCAGCAAAACTTTTCTGTGTCATGATATGGTCACCAATATTCTTTCTCAGTTTTGTCTTGATTGGTTAATATTTGTAGTAGCTAGAGCGAAAACTAAGTCACAATAGAGTCAAAAACAGCAATTTTGTCAATTTCAAGGGCACATAACTCATGATGTAAAATTCAGATCAAGCTGAAAATTATACCCATGCAAGATCTTATGGTCTCCAATATTCTGTCTCAGTTTTGTCTTGATTGGTCAATATTTGTAGTTGCTAGAGAGAAAACAAAGTCAAAATAGAGCCGAAAATGGCAATTTTGTCAATTTCAGGGGCACATAACTCATGATGTAAAATTCAGATCAAGCTGAAAATTATACCCATGCAAGATCTTATGGTCACCAATATTCTGTCTCAGTTTTGTTTTGATTGGTCAATATTCGTAGTTGCATGAGTGAAAACAAAGTCAAAATAGAGCCGAAAATGGCAATTTTGTCAATTTCAAGGGCACATAACTCATGATGTAAAATTCAGATCAAGCTGAAAATTATACCCAGGCAAGATCTTGTAGTCACCAACATTCTGTTCTAGTTTTGTCTTAATTGGTTAATATTTGTGGATTTTAAAGTAAAATTAGTCAAAACCAGCTATTTTTGAGATTCAAGGGCAGATAACTCAGGTAATTCTGATTCCATTCAAATTCTTTGAAGGAATCTGAGAGAGGGTCACCCAAGGATCATTCTTGTGAAGTTTGATTGAAATCCATCTAGTAGTTTCCGAGAAGAAAATTTTTAAAGAAAAAGTTTACGGAAGGACGGAAGCACGACGGACACACCGCCATGACAATAGCCCGCTGGCCTGTCGGCCAGTGGAGCTAAAAACTGCTATTCCTGTCGGCCAATGCGTCACAATCAATCGACTATGCATCTCCGATTAATCACCTAGAATTTCCCCGATAAAAAGCATTGCTGGTGCATCAGAGCGTTATATGATAGCAGCAACCCATCAGCATGTTAGATGTATAAAGAATTTAGTAAAGGGTCAAATACTTTTAACAGACAATTGGCCAGCATACAGCCATTCATCTGATAAAGAATAGCCAACATTTTCAACATAATCTTAAGGTAGTCAATCCCAAATGAGATTCATGAGACGTATGAATCATTCGGGCAATGTCGTTAACATGTGGCAGTGGAATCTTCTACCACCGAAAGTTTACGATGTTGCAGGCATAAGTTCGGATTAGGTAACAAATTTTAACGATGTCCTCCAAAAATTCCAATGTCGCATGATTCCCAATAGGAGTGGCCTACCTTAATTCAATTATCAGCAATCTATTAATAAGTTGGCAAAGCCGACATGAATCATTCTATCATATGTCAGCGAAGCCATCAAAGCAGAATACCAGAATACAGTCATTCATCTGACAAAGTACAGCCAATATTTGCAACATGTTCTTAAGGTAGTCCATCCCTAATGAGATTCATGCGACATTGGAATTAATCCAGCAATGTGGTCAACATACGGCAGTGCAGCATTCCACCACCGTATGTTAATGACATCACACAAATAAGCTCAGATTAGGTAACATATGTTTAGAATGTTGCATGAATCTCATTAGGGATGGACTACCTTTATTCAAATATCAGCGATCTATTCATAAGTTGGCAAAGCGGACATGAATCATTCTACCATATGTCAGCAAAGCC